>BHFT01000441.1:0-47686 GCA_004320025.1 Laticauda laticaudata
TTCTCGTCCGCTGTGTCCTTTTTACAAACGTTTTGCATCCGTCGGCCAGTGTGACAGGGCCTTTAGCAGAAATTTGTTTTTACTATTGGATAGATTGTACCCACTCCTGTCTAGCAACCATTTCATTTTATCTACCATCTAAAATAAAAAACACATGTTAATATGATCTGATTCTTCAGATTTATGCTTTTAATCTTATTTACAGCAGCAGAGAGATTGGTTCTTAAGATTTGGGACAATACTGTAAGTAACTGATCCATAAGATATCAAAAGAATGAGTCCTTATTGATTGATTGATGCTTTCTGCTGATAGCTATTTGCTACTTAGATTGCCTGATACAAGTCTAATTATTTTATATAAGTTCCATTCTCTCAGGCATATAGCGAATAATCTGTTGAAAGTACTTGAGACCACAGATGGCGAAGGCAACATGGAGGTCTGAGTTGGTTTTAAAGTATATTGGAAATGCTTAACCAGTGGAAACCCTGGTTGAATCGATATCCTGCTTTGCATAGTTGGAAGTTTAACACAAAAAGTTTTGCATTAGCGTATCTATGGACTTTCACCAACCAGCATTATATTTTTTTCAGCATTCTGTCCATCATGAGTTTCTAACAAACTTATTTTTCAAACAGAAAGAATGACATAAATTTAAGAACCATTGAAGCACAATTACTTCAACAGTTTTTATTTAATAGTTTTCTTATTTGGAGAAAAGGAACCTTCCTTAAGAATTTTATGTGTTGGGTTGGATGTTTCTTTTTTACTGCCTCCTTTGTTTAAAATTGCAGGATCAAATATTTAAACATTCAGATCTTGGTGCAAGGTAATAAATATATTCATTGTAGAACTCCACCTGATTTGAATAAATCATTTTCTTTACACCAGAAAATAGAGTTTTACTTTGCGGTGCAATTTCAGACAACAACTATTGCTGCAATAAAAGGCAATTTGGCTGCATTCTTTGCTCACAGAATGCAAAGCAGCTAAGCAACCTAACAGCTAGCAATTCAAATGAATTTATTGTCAAATGAGGAGTATAAATAATGATCTTGTCTACTACAAGGGGTATTAAGCCACTTTATTAGATTAATAGAGTCTTGAGAAATTTGTTATTCGCTTTCTCTGATAGTGTTGTATTCATGAAGACTCACACTTTGTAGCAGTTATCTGATATCAGTGACTCTGAAAAGGATCCTATGGAATCTTCTAAGTGGCTTTTCTGTAAATGTGTTAGACTTCCAGAAGTAATGATTTTCACACCGCTGCTGAATACATTTATAAACTAATCATCTAAAGGACTAGATGTTAGTGAACTGAATATCAAGAAGAGGTTTGATCTCCCCGTTCTTCCTGTCACTGCCTGTTATGTATTATTAATGACTGACTTCTCATATGATGGAGAAATGGAAGTGACATTATTTTAATGACTTACAAAAACAAAATCACATTTATTTGTTCCATTTATGGTAATTACCAAGCAGATCTCCATGTTGATCAATACCGTACAATATACAATATACAGAGCATATTCTGCTTCATCCTGGACATTCTCTATACTTGCTGTTAGCAAAGCTGTTGATATACATTCTGCCAAAATATTAATGGGTTTTTAGCCATAAGGCATATGTGAAGGAACTGCATACAAATTACCTCTGAAGGGAGCCCAAAGGCTGGCAAAGAAGCATCTTCTCTAGCAGTTTATGCCCTGGGCTATTAATGTAAGATGACGCCTCACTCTTCATTTGTTTTGCTGCAAAGGCAACACGTGTCCCATTATGACTGCAAGCTCCTGCAGGAGAAACTGTTGTAGATGGCATAACTACTCTTTCCCATCAAGAAAACCGCTGGCACGCCCAATTAGCTACCTTGAAAGATTGGCACATTTGCATAACCCCTCCCTTCAACATATGTTCCCTTCATTTAGTTGCAGCAAGATATTTTCCTTGATCCCCTCCTCCCTGAGTTCTCTGCAAACAACAGCTGCTCCTCCCACTGTATACTGTAGCTGATACACATTGTACCAGTTTTAATTGGCTTCCTTCTGGAAGCAGGAACATATTCTTTTCAAGAGTGGAGAGAGAGAAATGCTATCAATAATGCACAAAGAGTGTTGGACCAGACTTTATTCAATTAATGTTCGTCACAAGTTTCTGCAATCCAGGCCACTTCATGGGCTAGCAGCCATTCCTTAGAAGCTCACACTCCACCTTTTAGCAGCCTTTTTGTACATCAGCTCTGGATAATGCAAATGACTTTCATGTCCATGGAAAAACACTTGCAAATTGAAAGCAAACTAACTTGCATCTTGTTCCTTGTTACTGCCTCTTTATTATAAACCACCAATAACTGACAGCACAATACTTCTAACAAAGTTCTTTCATCTGTTATGAAATATATTCCAATAAAGAGTGAAAGAAAAAGAGTGAGAGAGAGAGTGAGAGAGAGAACCCAACAATGTTGATTGGCATATTTTTAGCTGTGACTTTTAGTTTGTAAGTTAAAAATGACATCTCAAAACATTTGTAGGCTACCCTAAAATAACTTGGTTTTGAAGTGTGACCAGAAACATTTGAAAACAAGTAATAAGTAATAATACATACTAGATAAATAGAAGGTATATATCTGCAGGTAGATGAGAAACATCGTTGCTTGGATATAGTTTGACTGATGGTAATTTCGTCTGTTCTCACTCAGAGATAACAGCAACAACAATATAGCTTTAAGCCCCTGTCACACAGCACCAACGGATGGAAAGAGGATGTAAAATGGAGAGAAACACTTGCCATCCTAATCGATTCCATCCTTCTGTTACTCACTGCGTCCATTTTCATCCTCTCTATCCGTCCAGCATCCGTCACTGAGGTCCATCCGCTCAAAAAGTTTTGAGCTGCTCAAAACTTTTTGAGCGGAAAATTGTATCCAACGTGTCCATCTGCATTCCAACGCATATGGGGAACATCCGTTTCTACATCCGTTGTCATCTGTTATCCACTAGGCATCCGCTGTTGCATCCACGCAACCAAATCTGCTCCAGCGAAAATGGACACAGGGAGGAAGCGAAACAAATGCAGAACGGAAACGCAGCATTAGTAGCACAGACGTGAAAGGATGAAAGCGGATGCAGCTCGCATAACAAAGCATTAAAACGGAAAAATTTCACATTGGGGATGTATCTCAGATATTTAGGATGTCTGCAGGATGCCTAGAGGATGCAAAAGGAACCGAGCGGAAAACCTACATTTCCTATAAAAAGGGAGGAACTCACCTGGATCTCACTTTCAGTCCAGCAGCCCTGCTGTGCAGACCTCTTCAGCCTTCATCTAGTTCTTGCTCTTCCACAGCATCCAGTCATTCCCACCAGGATCATAGCACAGCCCTTTTGGTATCCCCATCGTCTACAACAGTGTGAAACCAACTACAGGCTCTTTCACCTGTTCTACGTGAAGAAAAAGGAGTGGCCAAGAATGTCTGGGTCCAAAGATGGATCCGGAGAAGAGCAGAGTACGGACTGTACAACAAGCTGATGGTGGAGCTGAGGAACGAAGACACTCGTGCATTCCAGAACTTCATGAGGATGCCTCCAGCCATTTGAAGAAGTTGTAGAGCGGCTGAGACCCAGGTTGACCAAGCAGAGCACCATCTTCCGGCCCAGCCTGACCTGGGCTCAAGTGGCACTGACTTCGCGCCACCTGGCCTCCGGACACAATACAAGAGCATGCAGAATGGCTGGAGGGTGCCACACAACACCATCAGCATTGTGGTCAGAGAAGTGGTGCAGCCATCATCGAAGAATACCTGAAGGAGCTCCTCCATGCCCTCCACTGAAGAAGGCTGAAGAAATTGCAGAGCATGTGTATCAGAAGTGGAACTTCCCCACACCATTGGAGCCATAAATGGAAGCACGTGGCCTGCAAAGCTCCATCCAAGTCGGTCCACTTTATTTCAAACTACAAGGGCTTCTTCAGCACTCACTCTCTCGCCATGGTCGATGCTGACTACAAGTTCATGTACATCGATGCTTCAGGCAACGGGTCAACTTCAGATGCCAGGTGTACAACGCCAGTCACCTCAAGGAGGGGCTGGAATGCAGCCTCATCATGGTTTCCCAGATCCAGACCCCCTGCCCAATGACACACAAGATTGTCCCTACTTCATCGTGGGGATTGACGCCTTCTCCCTCAGAACCATCTTCATGAAGCCCTACACTTACCAGATGCCTCACCCGTGAAGAGAGGATCTTCAACTACTGGCTGTCCAGGGCAAGCAGGTGTGAGAACGCCTTTGGCATCCTGGCCAACAGGTTCCAGGTACTTCTCACCACTTGCAGCACCGCCCACCGTGAGGAGATCATGGAAGCTTGCTGCATCCTGCACAATCTCATGCGCACCTGCTACCAGTGTTGCAACAGGCTCGTAGACCTCCACAAGGCAATGGGACATGGAGCCTGGGAATGGAGGCAAGGATGAAACCTATAGAATACTGGATGTGCAAGCCCCAACAGAGCTCACGTGAAGGGAAGAAAACGCAACCTCCTGAAACACTGGTGCAACTCCCCAGCTGGAGCAGTGGAGTAGCAAACAGATGATATGATGCTTAATGGATGCTTCCTTCAGCCTGTTCTATCACACGATGAGATTGGCCATGTATGCTGAATGGGCCTACAATGAACAGGCATTAATAAAGAGTGTGTTGTTTATGTTGAAATGGGTGATCAATGATACATTGTTATTTGATAATGAAAGGCCAAAGTGTTGGCACCTGGAGGGTGACCATACAGTCCCACTATGCTTGCACTGGAGTTTATCTATACCACAGCTATTACCCATCCAAAGGTATGCCCTGCCCATCCCACAGGTATCCCTGCCCATCCCACAGTATCCTGCCCATCCCACACTATTAACCCATCCACAAGCATGCCAAAGGCTTAAACCATTTCTCAAAGGTTTCCACTCAAGACTTTTGACTAAAATAAATGAAGCAAGTGTGTGGAAGCAAAGATAATCTTTATTAATAACAAGCTGTAAAAAGAAAAATGACCCAAGTGTCTTAAGCAACAGATAAAGTCAACAGGTAGCCACCAGTCTCTGGCACTCTTCTTAGTCACTATCTGAGGCGTGCCCAGTTCATGGGTGAGGGTCCAGTTGCTGTGGAGGTGCTGCTGCTGGAGTGCTGTCTCTGAGAGCGCATGGGGTGCTGCCCCGAGAGGACAACAGGGACGTGTGTGAGGAAGCTCCAGAGAGCTGTTCAGTCCTGTGATGTTGAGACCCCCTTTCTCCAGGACATGGCTGCTCCCCAATATCGATGACAAGATTTCTGAGCCGGGCTTGGCTGTGGGGTGAGAAGAGCAATGTAGTGGGGGGATGTCTGTCTGCAGCTGAGCGAGTGAGGCGTGGTGATCGGGTTGGGTGGCATCTGTGGTTGGGGGCATCTGTTGCATGGGTGCATCATTGGTGTGGCTGGCATGGTGGCAGGGTCATGGTGCATCAGTTCATGGATGCACCGTGGCACCGGTGGCATCCGGGTACCTGTGCCATGGACTGGGAAGGGCTGCCTGTGCTGCTGGAGCTCCTGGTAGCCGTAACCTTGGTAGGTGAGGGCCTGTGGAAAGCCTTGAAGGCAGTGACATCACCTGGGTGGAGGAGCAGCCTGGACTGGGTGGAGCAGGTTCAGCTGGTCTGTAGGGTTGTGAAGAAGACGGTGATCCTGTCCTTTATCACCTGGGTACTGTGATTCTGACATTTTCATGAGGTCTGTTGATGTGTGAGGAAGGGGGGATGGGAAGTCAGTGATGAGACCAGCTGAGTGAGGGAATCTACTGCTGCTTCTGATGGTGTCTCTTATCTCCAGCAGGACAGTGTGGCTCTCCCTCCTGTCTGCCTCTTGCCTGCTTTCTGTGGAGGTGGAGCTGGGTGGATGTGGGTTTCTCTGGTGGATTCCCTCTCCTTCTCCCACTGCATCAGGGGGTCCTCCACACACTCCGCCACGGGTAGTGTAGCTTGTCGGATGGGGGTGTCTCCGTCGTGACACGCTCCACAGATACCTGCCTGACACAGGAGCTGACTCTTTGGCCAGAAGAGGACTGTTCTCTGCAGGCTGCCTGAGAAGAGTTGTGAGAGGGCTGCTCCTCGTGGCAGACCTCACTCTCCAAGAAAGCTGCACTTGCCATCACAGAGATCTCTCGGTCCGTCAGCCTGGCCAGATTTCTTGAGTGCAGCTTCCCGTACCAGGTGTGCATGTGCTTCCACCAGCCGAGGAGCACCTCCGAAGTGTAAGCCCAGGCTCTCCGCCTTCTCTCTCCAAGCAGCCTTGCTTCCTTTTGGTGTCTCGATGAGCCTGTGTCCCTTCCCTAGATAATCGTTCTCCCTCAGCCATCTCCAGCACCTCATCCTCATGTTCTCTCAATGGAGTATTGCCTCCTCTCCCGTTCTTGCGTATGCTCTTCCTCCCTCTGGCAGGACACTGGGCCCTCAATCAGAGGGGCTTCAGGTTGTAGGGCTGCTCCTCCACAAGCCACCACCACCACCAGCAGCAACAACATGTAGCACAAACAAGCAGGACCAGCAGACCAGCAGGACCAGCAGGACCAAGCAGCACCACAGCACAGCAGCGCCAGCGCAGCCAGCAGGACCAGGGATCATCATCAGCAGATAACACCAGCACGCCAGCATGCAGCCAGCAGACCAGGAGCAGCAGCCACGAGCAGGCCAGGAGCACCAGGAGCACCAGGACACCAGCGACCAGGACAGTGCCAGCAGAGGTAAGCCCAGCAGCAAGCCCCAGCACCAGGAGCAGCGCCAGCAGAAGTAAGCCCAGCAGAAGCCCGAGCACCAGGAGCAGCACAGCAGAGTATAGCACCAGCAGAAGCCCCAGACCAGAGCAGCACTAGTAGATTAAGGGACCAGGCCCAGCACAGTCACGCCACGCTGAGCTACCAGCAGAGTAGCCCTAGCACCTAGCAGCGCCAGACAATTCAGCAAAATCACCAGCACTAGAGCAGCACAGCGAAGCCAGCACCGGAAAGTTTTGACTAACAGAAGCCCTCAAAACAGAGTGAGAGCGGGCTTGGTGTGCCCTTGTCCTCTTTGCCAGGGCTAGCAGATGCAAGGTTTCTTTTTCCCATGGTTGTTGGCTTCTGCTGGTGCTGCTTGGAGTTTTCAGAGGTCTTTCCTACTGAAGCGTGACCTGCTTGCGAGCTGCTCCCTTTATATTGCGGGGCTTGTGCAATGCATCCTCCCCGCTATCGCATGTATAGCTTTGCATCGCTAGGCATCCGCTAGCGTTCCGTCTGCATCCGCTTCATCGCTCGGCATCCGCTGTGACATCCATTCCTTCCACTTCGCGTCCGCTTCGCTGTGCTCCCCGCGAAGCCTGGCAACTGTGCCATCCGCTTCCATTCCGCTTCCATCGCTAGGCTTCCATGGAGCATCCACTTCTCCTATTCCTGGCAACATCCTCCCCCCTGTCCATTCCTTTCCGTTTTTGTCCGCTCTGGTTTATGCTAAAATTCGGGCACTTTGAGAGCGGATAACAATGGAGGATAGGATGGAACATTTTCTCGTCCGCTGTATCCTTTTTACAAACGTTTTGCATCCGTCGGCCAATGTGACAGGCCCTTTAAGATGATATTATTCAGATACTTCTGGGACGTTTATTTGTACATTGACCCTTGTTGAATACAAAAATGCCTATTATTTGAAGAGGCTAAAGATGAAGATTGTTAAAAATAAAATAAACTGTAGGAAAATAAAGTTGTTTTACTTGATCAAGGTGAAAATAGATATGTTGTTATTTCTGATAATGATGTGTAGAAGAGATCATTTGTTATATTTTAAAAGAAGGTGGTAAGTTTCAAACTGTTTGTACTTGTAATGAAGTGGGAAGTCATTTCTTTATTTTTCTTAGTTTTTCTTTCTTCTATATTTTTCTATTTTTCTTTTCTGTATTTTCTTGTTTTCTTTTTTAGTTTGCATTACTTTTTAATCTTTGCATTTGCATTTTCTAATACAATTAGAGATAAAAAATATTTTGAAAGGTTCTTAACTAATGATCAGCTGACTCACCTACTGATTATACAGGAACGTTTCTGTCTTTCATTTGATAGCATGTAGGGATTTCTGATAGAAACTCCTTATTGAAGCGTACTTTGCTTACTTCATGCCTAGAAGATTTTCATATGTTCCCAGTTTTCCTTCCACCTCTTGATTTTAGTTCAGAACAATGCCACTTGGGCTCTTCTGGTTCTTCTCTCTTCTGGATCACTACTCTCTTGATACCATGAGGCTCTGCCTTCTTATTTTCATTCTGTACAATTGGGTTTGCTCTTTGTGATCCATGTTTCTAGTATCCATCTCCAAGATTATGGTCTCTGAAAATTTAGAGTTATGGCTCTCCCATTCATGTATCAGAGTTATGGCTCTCCCATTCATGTATCCCACCTTTCTGGAAGCCTAATGGTGATTATTAAAAGAGGTTTAAAGAGCTTTTTATTTGGGTGAATGAATGCTCTTTTCATCCCACCTTATTCTCATTAATGTTGACAGTTCTTAAGCAACTGCCTGTTTTGTATTAATTATGGATGTTTATGACTTTACCATTTCATCAGCATTGTTAAAATATGTATAACTGCAGTGCTTAGTTTGATTTTAGTTGTAAATATCTGTTTATTGGTTTAATTGCTAAGTTAAAACTATTATATTGGCTGATTCATTTATTAATTGTGTCTCCTTGATTTTTTACTATGCCTTGGTTAAAATGCATAACTTAAAAGAAATTAAAAAGTATTTTTCCTTCTTATTTCATTTCATTTTGACACAAGTAGAGGTTTAAAGGAAAGGACTTTATATATACACACAACAGTAAAAAAAAAACTAGATTAGAGACTGTGGGATAGAAAAATTGGCTATCATATTATGTCTTACAACTTCTGCTGCTTGAAGTAGCTTTCTTCACTGAGCCTCATCTCAGGGCCAACTCTGGATCAAAGAATAATTGTATTTACTTTTATTAGCATGTTGTGCTTGGCTTCCCCTGTCTTAATTGCTGTGGAACCTGCTTTATTAAAGGAAACTGACTGTCAAAGTTGAATTAATGTAGCACACAGTTTCTTTAGCAGATAAAAGTATTAAATGAAAAATGCAGAAACAATAGTAGAAATATCAGCCATCAGTGATGGATTACATGGAAGCTTGCCACAGTTGCTATTTATATTGTATGCAGGCACATAACTGGAATTGTGGGAAGTGGAAGAGGAAACACTGGAAAAAGAAGAGGCTGTCACTTCCATTGTGCCAATACAATTCAAGTTAAAGCTTTCCTTCCTTCCTTCCTTCCTTCCTTCCTTCCTTCCTTCCTTCCTTCCTTCCTTCCTTCCTTCCTTCTACCTTCCTTCCTTACATTCTTATAAAATGTAACATTGGTGTAAAAGAAAAGAGGGAGATCAAACATAATAACATTTGCATAATTCTGTTATAATAGTCCATTGTAATAGAAGCAGTTTTAGACTTCTATGGAATTTTTTGCAGGTTATGTTTACATTGTCAGGCTGTCAATATATATATTTATTATTAAATCCTATAATTCATTTATGATCATCAATATAACAGATATATTTTCATCTTTGGTGCACAAGTGAATTCAGAGTTGATTGAGGAAAGCAGGAATTGTTAACGGAGGTCTGATAAGCAATTGAAGAATCTAGAGCATGAAGGAAATATAAAAAGAAAACATAAAGCAAAGTTGCCTTGATTGTGTTAGATATTCAGTGGGGAAAAGTCAGTGATGTCAGATGTCCCCCATTGATTCATTTTCTGCATGCGAAAATGAACAGCCGTCAGTAGCTGAATTGTGGAACACAGCCTGTAAAAAGAACAGCAAGCACACTCGCGACAGTCTTTACTCAGAGCTAAATAAAGAAATCCTTTCCTTCTACCATTGTACTGTTTCTTCAGTCTAGCTCATATCAAACAGATAGGACAGAGAAAAAACTTGGATAGGCTTCCAAAAAATTATTTTGCCTCAGAACATTAAAATAACACTCGTGAAATATCTGCAGTGCCTCTTTCTTGAGGTGGCCTGCTCTGAACAGGTAACATCTCCACCCCATATTGAACTAAAGAAAATGAATCCCTTCTCCAAGTCCCTCCCTTAATATCTCTCTCATACTTTCTTCAAGATCAGCTCTACATTCCTCTATAGATACTAGGAGGAAGGATCTTCATTTTACATAGAATTGAATATAGGTATGTGTTTTGGATGCCAGCATTCTTTGGGAATGGATGGTAAATAGCAGGTGGGAGAGGGAGTAGAAAACTGAGAACAATTTATTGCAAACAAATATAATTTATTAGCCAAAACCAGTTGGGCAGTTTTCCATTGTATTACCCAAAGTCTTTACTCACTTAGCACTTGCATCTTACATTTGCACTTAACAGTAGCACAAATAAGCACTGGTAATGTCTCTTTTTTATCTTGTTCTCATGACATTTCAGTCTCAGTCATGAGTGAAGTAGTGACTCTTGGCTGAAATGATATTAGTATTCTTTCCCATGAAGCCCATAAGCATTCAGTGACAATTAAGCTGTATAGAATCTGTTACACTTAACTATCCAGTTAGTAGGAGGTGAAGTCAGAGATTGGTAATTGGTGGGATCCCAGAGACCATTTTTTGCAGGCTTGTCCCTTCTCTGTGATCCCTGCAAATGTGGTATTCACCAGGTTCTGACCAGTTCTGGAGAACCAGTTGCAGAAATTTTGAGTAGTTTGGAGAACCAGCAAAAACCACCTCTGATTGGCCCTGCCCCCATCTATTATCTGCCTCTCAAGTTCCAGCTGATTGGTTTGGTCTTCTTTTGTTGCTCTGCACAGGAGAACAGAACTGGAAAGCAGGTTAGTGGGGTGGGGAGGGAATAGAGATTTTACAGTATCCTTCCCCTGCCATAAAAAGGAACCATGCCCACCAAGCCATGCCCACAGAACCAGTAGTACAATTTTTTTGAATCCAACCACTTGATCCCTGGTTCACCTTCCCTCTTGCTCCTAAAGAGCAGATCACACTATGAGAATTGTGCAATAGTGCCCAACAACTCTGAAGGATCTAAAGGTTTTACCAGTTTAGCATAAGGATAAAATAATGAAAAACATTAACAGTGGTACCTTTCCCACTGTTTCTTGAACAGAGGATGAATTCAAATAAGGAATTCAGTTTTGGTTACCTCTATAAAGAAAAGAAATGAAGGGGTCAAAAATCTCAGATGAAAAGTGTGATTTGTGACTCAGTTTATTTTGTGAAGCTGATAGATTCCCCCCCCCCATCCCACATCAACCTTGTGTTACACTGGGATGGGGTGCAGCAGGAACGCCCAGAAAGGTAGCCAGGCTTACTGCATTCCTGCTACAGTCTTATGGCTGCCAGATATTGTCTTGCAAACTGGTGACTTGCAGAGAAGGAAGGCAGACAAGCCAAAGGATTCAATCCGTTGCTTTGTATATTGCATGTTTCACATGCATAAGCAGGACAGAACAATCAATCAGTGAGTCAGAATGGAGGCAGGAGAGAGACAGGATAAAGATTGGCAATTGGGGCAGCAGATTTCATACCCATGTAGTTTTTTGCCAACTCAAAGATAGGTGGAGAGCACTCTAACTCAGCAATAGGGAAAGGTGTGATGTATTGTTCAGATTTACAGAAACAAAAGTTTTGAAGGACCAAGTGTGATGGTTATAATATAAGACTTATTTGCAAGACCATTCTCGAAGACACAAAGGAGAAAAAAAAAGAACACTAGTATGTTGAATCCATTACTGAATTGAACATTTTAAAAATCAAAGAAAAACAAGTTCAAATTCATCAAACGTCCAAATTTGGTTTCAACAAGATCCTCAGATTTTTTTTTAAATACATTTCTGCTGACAATAAACATTAGAAATCTTTTGATTCACAGTTTTGTGATGTTCAAATGTTGAAGAGGAACAAGAAGGAGAATAAGGAATATATATATATATATATATTTTAAAATGTTGCACCCCTTTCTGACTAGCTCATGACTCAGAAATTGTAAGCAATGTAGAGCAATGGTTGAATAAATGAAATAAAAGAAGCTGAGAATGGAATTGAAGCCCATGGTCAGCTGTCAATGAAAGATAAATAAACCCACACAAACACATATATTTTCCATGCATTAGTTACTGAGTAAATAATTATGTACTTCATAGAATATAAATAGAATTTATGAGCTTGGAACATGGAGGCCTAAGGAACTTATACTGCTATGTATATGGAAAATACTCCGAAAGCTGAAAAAACATATCCGGCGACTCATCTTTCTTGTCTTGTTTAGGTAGTCCTCATCTTATGACAATTGAGCTCCACATTTATGTTGCTGGGCGAGACATGTGTTAAGTGAGTTTTGTCTCATTTTATTACCTTTCTTGCCACAGTTGTTAAGTGAATCGCTGCAGTGGTTAAGTGGTTTGTGAAGTGAATCTGGCTTCCCCATTGACTTTGCTTGTCAGAAGTTTTCAAATGGTGATTACGACCCTGGGACACTGCAATTGTCATAACTATGAATCAGTTGCTAAGTGCCTGTTAATTGATGACAAAACCATGGGGATGTTGCAACAGTGGTATGTGTGAAAAACCATAATAAGTCATTTTTTTTCAGGCTGCTATAACTTTGACTGGTTACTGAATGAACTTAGTCAAGGACTACTTTGACTAGTTTAAGAATCCAGGATTATTTAATGTAGGAACACTTCTCTAAAAGCACTATTTTTAGCATAAAGTTCGGGATTCATTGGTTGTTTTCATAAAACATACCAAATCAGAACTAGGAAGAATTGGATGCCATGGTAACCTGCCATTTTTTTCTTTCTTTCTTCAGCAAGTCAAATGACAGGAAAGTACTTATAAAGAGGTAACGGCTGCATCAATAGCACAAAGCTCATTTATCACAAATTAGGATTTCCAATTTATTGAATTTTATGTGAATCTGACCCTATTTCAATTGCACTTCATTCTGTTATGTATGGGGAACAAACCTGTTTTCCAGCCACTGTCCACATGACTTCCTTTTATGTGCTTCACTATTCTAATGCAGTGCCAACATTTTCAGAAATAAATTCATCCCACTGTGGTTGGAAGGCATGTTAATTGTTCCGTACACGCCTCAATATCAATTGTTCCAGGCCTGCGCTTTTTAGCAGTTCTGACTTAGGAATATTAAACTTTCTTTTGCTAATATCGTATTACTCGCACTTAGGTAAATCGCTTAATAAGATCTGCTTAGTTTCTGAGAACCGGATAAGCTGCTTAGTTCTGGAGAACTGGATCTGTTTTGTTATTTTTCTACAGCCCAAATCCTATTTGTGAATTGACAATTGCCGATGTTTGCATCATTTCTCCATTTTTTTTTTCATTTAGGAGACCTAACATTTAAGATCACCAACCATGGAATCTTATGGATATGGAACACCAAATAACCAGATCCATTTGGCAAATATTGTGAATCAGTTGGTCTTTCTATAGTGATTTCTCACAAAGTTAGGCCTGTGGGTGAGGTTATTATAGCCTTGGCATTTCTCGTTCTTTTCTGGTGATTAGAAGATGAATGGATTTTCATTTTACTCTCTGAAGGAAAACTATAAAGAACTGGTTGACCACTATTGGGAAATGGCCAAAGTGACATTTGGAAAGTGGTGAAAAGAAGACAGAAAATTATTTAACTTCTAATATGGAGAAAGCTGATTTTAGCAAAGTCTAAAAGAGCTAGAAGAAAATTGCAGTGAATGAGTTAGTGGCTGTTTGTGAACTCTATTAATGTCAAAACATCTTGCAGTCTTATAAATATTGCCAATATAGTACACCATTTGCAATTTTATACTACAATACAGTATTTAGAAAGAGAAAAAAGAAAGGGAACCAACAAGGGATGGATAATTTCATGTATGAAATGAAAGCCAACTGTGAAAACGATTCCAACCCTAAAAGAAGAGATTAGGAACTTTGTCATGTGCAACTAATACTTTCATTGGGATTTGATAAAGTACAAACCATCTGTCTTTCTCTGTTTCCCTCTTTATTCGAAATTTTAGCCTATGCCAACAAAATGACTTGATGTATTAGAAATTCACTGTCATGGGAAAAAAAAGAAGATTAAAATGCCATGTTTGGAAATAGATTTTTAACCACAGCCATTACAAGTCAACACAACCATGATGCATCTGAGGCATTAAAATAGCAGCAACATAGCAACTATTAACTTTCTACACAGTCTTCAGATTGCCTGCCTCCACAACCTCCAATTAAGTTGCTTTCATAATGGAATTGTGAAAACCAGAGCATATGATTTGATAATTTAAGTCAGGAGTTTAAGAAAGACATGATTAGAAATCCATAGAATTATAAGATTGCATATTGTTTACCACCACTACCACCACCATCCCATGCAGATGACAAAAAAAAAAAACTTTAACCAAATTAACCAAATAAACCTTTTATTCAGAGAAAAAAAAAACCTGAACAAAATCAGGTAGGGTTTTGCAAAGCTTGGCCTTTTGTTAATGTTGCAGGAAGTTAGCACCCACCCCTCTCCAAGAAAATTGAAATAGCCTAGGAAATATTAAAAAAGCAGAATATTTCCTCTAAAAAGAGTAGAAACTGAGAAGCAGAAACTCACCTCAAAAGCAGAAGCTCACCCCAACCTTTGTTAATGGGTGTGCCGTTAAGGCCTGGACCAGAATACTTTATATGACAAACATCTCCAGATAAAACTATAGCAATTGCCAAAGGCCCTTTTCAGTGCATCATCATCCGGCAAGGCTCAACCAAGCCTAGAACTCAGGAGACCCTACAGAGTTGCCCCTGCATGGCCTCATGGGAGTCTGACAACCAATCAGAATACCAGCTCCAATTCAAATCCCAACAAAGGTTATAAAATCCAGGCACTCTCAGCCCCTCAGCCCCTTCTTGATATCTTCCTTCACCTTGAAGCATGTGATCATCCTTCCTTTTCACTCTGGAGCTCCAGGCCATGTGGTCCTGTCCACCATTAAAGCTTCCAAACAGCCTCCATGGTTCCAGTGTCTTTTTCTCCACTTGGAACTGAACCCAGCAGGATTTTTCTTCCAACAATGCTTTGAAGAAAATATCCTCAAAACTATTTTGCACAATAACACACACACACACACATACACACACACTCTCTTTCAAAAACCAAAATTACCACAAAGCTCCATTTTCCTTTGTTTCTAGGATCTCCTTCAGCACACACAGCTTTCTTTCTAATACAATTCTCTGATTATGTAAAGCTGTTCAATACCACAGACAATACTGCTACCCTTCAAAAAGATCTCACAATGGCAACTTCAAATCTCAGCAAAGAAATGCTCTGTCTTACATATTGCAAAAAAAGTCAGAAATAAAAATACACGCTGAATAGTCAATACCTTGTTGATGATCCAGCTCTGTAAAGGACCTTCGAATACTTATCTCTAATGATCTAAGTGCAAGAGCCCACTGTAACTACCATAGTCAAAAGGCATTAGAGTTGTTAACCTAATCCTATGTAGCTTTTTCTCTGGTAATATCACACTACTAACTAGAGCATACAAAAATTTCCTAACCAATACTTGAATGCAGCTCATCGTCTGGAACCCACATTACGTATCTGAATATTAGCTCAATTGAAAAAGTCAGAAATATTTCACAAGAAGAGTTCTCCACTCCTCTACTCATTGTAGAATACCTTATGCCCACCAGACTTGAAATTCTATACCTAGAAAAACTTGAATTATGCCATCTTCGTCTAATCTAAGTATGGTATATAAAAATCAATACATTGCAATGTCCTACTGTTGATGAATACTTCAACTTCAACCATAACAACAGAAGAGCACACAATAGATACAAACTCAAGGTTAATCTCACCAAACTTGATTGCAGGAAATACGACTTCAGCAACAGAGTGATCAAATGTCTGGAATACACTACCTGACTTTGGTGTTTCTTCCCAAACCCGAAAAACTTTAACCTTAGACTGTCTAACTATTGACCTCACCCCTTTCCTAAGAGGTCTGTAGGGGGCATGCATAAGTGCACCAACATCCCTACCGTCCCTGTCCTATTGTTCTTTTATTTTTCTTATATGTACCCATTTCATGTATTCATAACTACACTGCTCAAAAAAATAAGGAACACTTAAAAACAACAACAATGTAAACTCCAAGTCAATCACACTTCTGTGAAATCAAAACTGTCCACCTAGGTAGCAACACTGACAATCAATTTCACATGCTGTTGTGCAAATGGAATAGACAACAGTGGAAAGCATAGGCAGTTAACAAGACATCCCCAATAAAGGAGTGGTTTTGCATGGTGTGACCACAGACCGCTTCTCAGTTCCTATGCTTTCTGGCTGATGTATGGTCAGCTTTGAATGCTGGCGGTGCTTTCATTCTAGTGGTAGCATGAGATGGAGTCTAAAACCCACACAAGTGGCTCAGCTAGTGCAGCTCATCCAGGATGGCACATCAATGCTAGCTGTGCAAGAAGGTTTGCTGTGGTCTGTCAGCACAGTGTCCAGAGCATGTAAGCACTACCAGGAAAGACAGGCCAGTACATCAAGGAAATGTGGAGGAGGCGTAGGAGGGCAACAACTCAACATCAGGACCGCTACCTCTGCTTTGCTGCAAGGAGGAAACACTGCCAGAGCCCTGCAAAAATGACCTCCAGCTGGCCACACATGTGCATGTGGCTGCTCAAACAGTCAAAAACAGACTCCATGAGGTGGTATGAGGGCCCGACATCCCACAGGTGGGGTTGAGCTTACAGCCAGACGTTGGCACTTGCCAGAGAACACCAAGATTGCAAATTCGCCACTGGCGCCCTGTGCTCTGCACAGATGAAAGTAGGTTCACACTGAGCACATGTGACAGATGTAACAGGGTCGGCGAATGTTCTTCTACTGCAACATCCTCCAGCATGACCGGTTTGGCAGTGGATCAGTAATTGTATGGGGTGGCATTTCTTTAGAGGGCTGCAATAGCCCTCCATGTGCTCGCCAATAGTAGCCTGACTGCCATTAGGTTATGAGATGGGATCCTCAGATGAGACCATATGCCGGTGCAATTGGCCCTGGGTTTCTTCTTATGCAAGGCAATGCTAGTGTCAGCAGTTCTGCAAGATGAAGGCATGATGCTATGGATTGGCCTTCCCATTCCCAGACCTGAATCCAATTGAGCACATCTAGGATCTCATGTCTCGCTCCATTCAAAATGCCATGTTGGACATGGACTGTCCAGGGTTGGGGGTGCTTTAGTCCACAGATGTGGGAGGAATCCCTCAGGAGACATCTGCCACCTCATCGGGATGCCCAGGTGTTTGTAGGGAGATCATACAGGCATGTGTAGGCCACACACCACTGAGCCTCATTTTGACTTGTTTTAAGACATTACATCAAAGTTGGATCAGCCTATAGTTTTTTTCCGCTCTAATTTTGGGTGTAACTCCAAATCCAGATCTCCATAGGTTGCTCAACTTGATTTCACATTAATTGGTTGATTATTTTGTTCAATATTCTTTTCCACATTCACACATACTCGTCACATCTATGATGTAATGTAATGAACAAAGTATTTAATGAAAATATTTCATTCATTCAGATCTAGGATGTCTTATTTTTGTGTTCCCTTTATTTTTTTCAGCAGTGTATATATAAACTTATACCTATTATCCTGTAAGTGATTAACAAATCAAAATAAATAAAATAAATAAAAAATAAAAACAATAGACAAGCTTATTATCTAACCTACATCTTTTGAAGTTTCTGTTTAAAGAGTATATGGAGAATGTCTAATTGTATCTGATCCCTTTGCTTAAGTGTTCTGCCTCTTCATAATTAGTCATATACCTTTCCTCCTGTCATTTGATAGAAAATAAATTGCTTTACAAATTCAATGAACAACTAAAAATGGGAAGCATGAGTGTGTGCTTTTTTTTCCTGGCCACCTCCCATATTTCAGTTAAAGATTAGAAGACATCATGAGGGGATTTCTCTCATAAGATTTCTTCAGATTTGTAAATCAGAATGTCAGGAAAATGTGAAATAGATCATGTGATGCAATGTAATCCAGATTCCCAGGAAGGAAGGAATGTATCCCAGAAGAGCAAGAGATAGCAAAGTTTGAACTTTGGTAGGAAGACTTGTTAAGACAGCTCTTATCTAGGAGTTTTCAGAGCATATCTTGATATAATTAGTTTGCATTAGTTTGGAAAGATTTTTGTCTATAGGTGAGGAACAATAAAGGGAACTGCTTAGAAGAACCTCAATGTGTCTGTCTTAATTTTTGGAGCCTGTCACAGCAAATTTAGAGGCTGACAGAAAAGGGAAAGTACAGAGTTCTGAGTCACTTTGTACATTAAGGGAAATTTCCATCTCTCAAAACCAAAAACAACAAAAATAAATTCTAAAGCAACTGATAATGAAACAGAAAAATTGAAAGTTTGCTGTGGAGCCCATCAGCTCCAAACATATCTTGCAGCAAAAAACACCTTTATTTGTAAGCAGGGGTGGGGGTGAGTGGGTGTTGGTATGGACAGTAATATTGTTTGTGTGGCAGGGTTAGTACATTTATTTCCAAGTTTTGGATGTAATCTTCTCATTAATTTATTTATTCTCCACAATTGCCATGAATAATGGCTAGATTAAAATACATAAAGGTAAAAAAAGTCAAGAAATCTTCCATGTTCCTTTGCAACATTTTTTTCCAAAAAAACAAACATTAAAACCATTGTCAAAATGAAGATGTCAAACTGATAAACTGTATTGCCACTATTTTTTTTTCAAAAGTCCTTTTTTATTGACTTTCTTTTTTAGATATCAATGCCTGTTAGTTTATACCCAAAGGTGGAAGGTCAGCCCTGCAATGTTCGAGGACTCTCTTGCTCATAGATATCTGCAGGGAGACAAGATTGCTGTTGTGGCCTGCCAGCAGCTTGTGGAGATGGCAGCAGAGTCAGACAGTGGGGAGAAACATGGGCCAGTCTGGGAGTCTGGGGAGGACACAGACTAGGGTCCTGCGTCCAATACAGAAATGGGGCCAGGGCTACCTGGGAGTTATGTGCTGACTCTGGAGCCTCCAGAAGCTGACAGGAGCGAGGCAGAGGAATAAGGGGAGCCTGTTCCCAGTACGCATGTGTGCAGAGCTGCCAGAAGGCAAGAACAGTTAAGACAAAAGGGGCAACCCGGGAGGAAGGCTTGGAGGTGATTGGCCCTCCCATAAGACATAAAGGAGGAGCAAAAGAACAGGAACCTTTGCAGGAAGCAACTTTGTTCGCTCTGTTTGGATTAAACCTTGAATCTCTGTGTTGAATTTGTGCTTCAGTTGGCCTTGTATAACTTATTGGAAATTTAGTTGTTGGCAGCATTTCAGGGAAGATAAAGGTGTGTGCTTATCAGATTTATTCTGAAGGACTTTGGCATACTTCCATGGGATTATTACAAACTGTTTGAGACTCATTATGGGCTGACTAAAATTCACAGCCATTGAAATAAAGAAAAAAGGGTTTGTTACTTGTTTGTTACTGTCTCAATAAGCCATGGTTAGAACAATTGCAGTTGTGATCGCGTAATGAAAGTTATCCCTTTTTTGAGGTAAGATGCACTTTAAAAAGAGGTGAGTCTTCAATTATATATCTGTGCTGCCATCTTGATTTATTTTAAAGCTTTCATTAGATTCCCAAACTCCTACTCATTTTACTGTTTGGGGTCCCAGTGTCCTGTCATGGTAGCACAACAGTTTGACTCCATTTCTCCAGGAGCCTCATAAGGTGCAATGACCATAGTAATGTTGAGACATCAGCATTATTTTCCCAATATTTTCCCCCTTTCCTCTCCAAGCACCTGATTTCTAATGCATCTCATCTTGCAAGCTAATAAATTGTTTAAGATGTGAAAATAATTAGTTAACTCTGGAACTGAGGGAAAGAGTAATAGCAGAAACTTTTACAAAGATCATTGATATATTATTCAGTAAAACTTTGTAAAAACTAAAACTTTGTAAAAACTGAACTTTTTAGTTTTAGAATAATCAATATTCACCCAAGCTGCTCAAATTCCATTGCTTTAAAAAATAATAACAGATCTCCCTCAAAGATATATGATTTCTGCTTTTCTTCTTAATCATAATGATTATCCAGAGAATAGAAATAAATATGAGCTCCAACTTTATCCTTCCTGACTAGTATCTATTTTCACCTCAATGTTTTACACATAAACTCCTTTCTCACCTGTCTTAATGTACAGGATTTTCTTCTTACAGCAAAACAGATAAGCATAGGCACAGAAAGTCTATTGAGGATGCAGAAAGCCAAGCTAGCAAAACATCTTAAAAAGTTGCTAAAACAACTTCTAAAATCATTCAAGAATGACAAATGCCACATTACTTCTAGTGGAAATTGTCCTCAGGGACAGTTTCTTTCTCTTTTAAAAGATATTTACTATTGCAAGGAACTGAAACAGTTCTGTGTGAATAGATCAAGCTATCACACCTCTGAATATAGAAGTCATGTTGAAAGCAGGCAATGGAAAGGGAAGACAGAGCAGTCAATGGATGGTTATGTCGGCAGAAATGATCTTCTGACAAATCCTTTGTATTCATTCTATTTCATGCCAGCAGCCCTCCATCACATACCAACTCCACTATCCTTTCCTTCTTGCTCAGTGGCTGTTGCTGGTTGGTGACCTGCTGCTGGGTGATAGCTTTCACAGCATTATTTGTTGTAGGCTGTCCTCTGGTTTTGCTGTCCTCTGGTTCAACCTGTTTGCTCCTGTGAAGGAAAACTATCTTAATTACTTCTTAATTCTCAATTACTTTTTATTTTTACTTTGCTTAACATGATGTCTCTCACAGAATAGGCAGATAAGTATTTGTAAAGAGCATTTGTAAAGATGATGTTGCCTTCCTGTTCACCTTCAAAATAACTTCCAGGCATGCTTATTTTTGCTCCATTTCCAAAGTAAATTTTCCTTACTATATCACCTGGAGTGCTCCTGTCTATTTAGGCTTGAGTTCTTCAGCTTGCTGTGGGCTAATTCCATCATTTCATTGGCTATTTCGCAGAAGATGAGTTATCCTTCAACTGAGACAATGCTCACCATGAACTCTAAATAATTCTATACCAGGTCTTCTCAAAAAGTGATTCAAATTCCACAGTATTATTTTTAAAACTTATATTTCTTTTTCTGAGTTTTTTTATCTGATTTTTTTTTTTACACCCAAGATTCCCCCCACCAATTCCTAGGGAGTCCTGAGGAGGGCACATGATCAAAGGAAAAATTAAATAGGAGTTAACCCATTAATTGAATATTTTACAAACTGCTGACAAAGTGTCTCAGTCTGGATAGGATTTTCTTTAACTAGATTAGAATTAAGCTCATCTGAGCACAAAACAGAAGGAGCTTAAATGGGAAGCTACCATGCAAATATTAGAGCCAACTTGGAGTGTGCATGGATAATAGAACAGGAAATTCCTTTTGCAGAATAGAGTTTCTCTTACACCTGTTAGTATTTCAATTCTGTAGAATGGTTAAAATGCAGGAAGCTTACTTTCATTCACTAAGGATGCATAGGTCATTACTAGTTTTTTCTGAACTATTCAGATAAGAAAGCATAATGTAGATAATGCCACCCAGTATAGAGAAAGAAAAAAGAAATAGCTATCAGATTTGAAGGGGAACTTGCGAGAGTCACATGATCTTCCAGGAATATTTTTGTAATACATTTTCATAAGGAGCAACCATGTGTCTCCAGAGAAATTTAATGTTTGAAATGAATGGAAGCATCATAAGTCAAGGAAACTGAAACTTTAAATAGTAAAAACAAAGATTTATCATAAAGTTATTGTTTCAGCTAAGTATTCTCAATTGAGTACCTTGGGAGAAAAGATGTTTGTTTTATGAATTGGAGCTTGGAATAAAATGCTTCCTGAATTTTACATAATTAAAAATAACTGGTGTGCCAAGCAATTAAATGAACTCTATTGACACATCTTTGTAGATAATATTTCTGGCATATTGTGTATTGGCTATGCTGAATACTTTACTGAATTTCAAATAAAAGAGAAATAAATATGTAGTTGAAATATTAACTGTGTTATCTTTGTAAAATGATAAAGTTAAAATGTATACAGTTTTAGGTATTGTATGAGTGTATTCAGTTTCTGTACAGGTGTGTGTATGGGTGTGTTTGTGTGTATGTGTGTTTATACAAACAGACATTCCCCCTTATATCCCAAAGATGCTTTAATAAGCAGGCAACTGGATTTTCCTATTTTTCTTTGAAGATGTTTTGCTTCTCATCCAAAAAGCTTCTTTAGCTCTGACTGGATGGTGAGGAATAGAAGGACTTATCTCTTGAAGCAAGCATCTTTGGGATACCATGACCTGGAGGACTGAGCATCTCCATATCTCCAAAGACAATTACCCTTATATATATTTACACTCATTTCTCCACCCTGAATGTCTGATTTTACTGAAATTTAAAGACCATTTGTACTATATAATAAGCAATGCAGAAAAGTACAAACTTACTTTTCAGTAAAAAGCACCCAAGGGCTATGAAACAAAGTACACAATAATAGTATTCTCTCTCTTTATCTCATTATGGTGTATATGATTTTGTGCTCAGTAAAAGAAATGATACTCAGCTTTCATAAGCTAGGAATGTAAAAGTTCTTTGAATTACTATATCAAATTATTTCTCTCCTAAATACTAGACATTTATGACACAGAATAAACGTGATGATTATTTGGAAAAAAAACATAAAGGAATGAACATCATTTCCTCAAAATCCAATTTGGGAACAGTTTTTGATGGTGCATTATATTGCAGGAAGAATAATGGTTACATTGGAATGGATTGGATGAGATTACTATATCCCAGAGACCTCTTGGAGTTTTAAATCTTCTCAAGATATCCTTTGAAAATCAGGAGATTACTCCAAATATGAAAGTTATTTAAAATGAATTCATTAATAAAAGTAATCAGAGTAAAACAAATTTACCTAGAGCCTATGTGATGTGTTTTTCTGAAGGTGTCTAGTGATGTGTTTTGACAACAGCACTGTGTTTGCTGCTAGAACATTCATTTGCTTCTCACCTTTCCCATTTATAGAGATGTGTCAACCTTCACTGGTTGTCTTCTGTACTCTGTACTTCTGTTCTCCTCCTCCTCCTCCTCCTCCTCCTCCTCCTCCTCCCTGTCCTCCTCCTCTGCTTTTTGTAGTAGTCCCCATTGTGTGCCTTTCCTTGTCCAGATATTTGAGCACCCTTCCCAGATGTTCTATCTTGAAAGCCATGTCACCCCTTTCTCTTTCCTGCTCCCTGACTGTAATATTGTTGCTTCAAAGTTATGTGATAAAGCAAAGAGAAGATGTCTTGAGTCTACAAAACCTCTGATGGTTTGAGTTCAGAAACCTGGACTGTTGCTCTTCTGTCAGTCATTCATACTCTGGCTTTCTCTGAAATGGACTAGTGAAAAGCTGCAGCTTATGGCAACACATGGAGGTATTTCTACTTCTCCACTGCTCTTGAGATGCATTGGCCACCAATATGCTTCCAGGTGCAATTCAAGGTGCTGGTAATGACTTTGAAAACCTAACATGGTCTGGAACCAGGATATTTAAGGAACCACTTCTTCTTGATTACATCTACTTATCCCATTAGATGCAACAGAAAAGGAATATTATGGGTCCCATCCATTAAGGAAAGTCGTCTGATGGATCTGGAAGAGAACTTTTTCTGCTGTGGTGCCTGCCTTTGGAATATCATACTCAAATAGTTTAGATTGGCTTCTTGTCTTCTGGTCTTTAGGAAGTGCCTGAAGTCATAACTGTGTCATTGTGCTTGGGGTTCTGGTAGAAGTTGTGAACATTTTCAGTGGTTCTACTGAATGGAGTGTATTGCTGTATTCAGCTAGTGATTATGATTATTGTTTGTGTTTAATTGAAGTTTTAATGACTGTATGTTTGTTTTATTTATCTTTTTATCTTCCTTGAATTCTTTGGTTTTAATTGTTGTGAACTGCCCAGAATCACACATGTGAGATGGACAGCTACACTAAATAAATAAAAATAAATAAATTAAAACAAAGCAAATAAATAGCATTCATCAAATTATTGATGCTTTTGTTCAATGTCTATATTTTAGGGTAATTATGTATTTATTTATTTATTTTTTTAAAAAAGGCCCTTTGCAAAACAATGGACATGGCATAAAAAAGAGGGCTGTGAAAATAATTACAGACACCTCTGTTAAGCCTGGGTTCCCCAACCAGGGTTAGGGAGACAAGCAAAACAGAATGTGCTGGGCACACAGATAGAATGATGTGAGCTAATCTGTATGTTTATTAAACATACCAGTTAAACGATACCAGATACCGGCTCTAGAGTGGTGTATACGATTGTCTGTGATTTAGTCACAGGTATAGTTTATTTCCGATAATATAAGCATATGTCTAAAACTGTACCATTCCAATCAGTCATGGTTATCACTTTAGGTCAGTCCATAATCGCAGGGATTATTTCAGTTAGCAAAGTCCATGTTCAGAAATCCGTTTCGGTCAGTTCACTTACAAATCAGTCCTTTTTCTCTCTCTCCGTTCGAGCAATGCTAGTCTTCCAATCAGTAATTAAGATCAACAAAGCCACGAGAAGCGAGCACGTTGCAAGGCTTGCCTTCTTTTAAATGTGTATTAACCACTCCCCTTAATCATCTTTTCCCACGAGCTTATAAGTTACAGACACTTTAATCTTATACAACCGCTCATGGGTTCGACTTCTTATCTATTAATTATTCTTATCCTAAACCAGTTTACTAGCGAGGTAAAAAAAACAAATGGTTAGCTCCCTAACAACCGTCCACCACTCCCAAGACATAGCACTCGTTTCAACTTACCTGCGCTCTCAATATATCACACGGATCGGCTTTCACTAAGGCACTGCACACCATGATACAACTAGACACTCAAGAACAGGTTTTTTTCCCAAAGCAGCGCCAATCACCTCTGCTGCAGTTCAAACAAATACTAATTACTCGTCTAACTCATACATAACTGTGTCTAAACTGGATGTACAAAGATGTCCACTAGCTATTTAACCTGTTCTATACCTTCTTAACTCATCGAATCTCCGTATTTCTCCACCACTTCGTGCCCCATTCACATCCTGAATTGTTATCTGAGGCGATTCGAGTTCGATTAATTGCGGATGAATGTACCTCTATGACCAGCAATTAAGTATGTTTGACAAGTCAATGATTCGCTTCGATTCTTATATGATCTGCTACTTTTTCTTTTTTGTAACACTGAAGATTTACGACTCAAAGGACGAAATTCCTTGGGTCCCAATCTACAATCTGTCCAATACAAGTACATTCTATTCTATTCTATTCTATTCTATTCTATTCTATTCTAAGAAAAAAAAGGAAAGCATGCTTTATATAGCCTGGTCAGAAACTGAAAGGGTGCTCACTTGGAACAAAGAATGGAACAAAGCTGTGGTGACAGAAAAGGTCAGGAAACATGCTAACTAGGAAACTTTATTGGATTCTTTATGGGGAAATTGAAAGGAGAAAATAAAGGCAGTTCTTGAATCCTGACTATCAGAAAACCTAGGATGAAATGACCATATAGAGTAATAACCAGTCACTGGAGGGGAGAAGAGATGCCATCTATCATAGCCAGTTTGGTATAGTAGTGAAGATGCTGGTCTATAAACTAGGAGCCTGTGAATTCTAGACCCAGTTTAGACATGAAAGCTGGCTGGATGACTTTGGGCCAGCCACTCTCTCTCAGCCCAGCCGACCTCACAGGACTGTTGTGGGAAAAATAGGAGAAGGAAGAAGTATTATGTATCTTCTCCATCTTGAGTTCGTAATAAAATAATAAAGGTGTCATAAAATTTAATAAATAAATAAATGTCTATTACTGGAGATATTGCTAGACTGGAACAAAGCAAGTGGACCAATCATTTGGTTTTATAAGACTGGGAATGGAAGATAGTATCTATACGAAAAAGGAAGGAAGAAAAAGAAAAGAAGTAAGAAAGGAAAGAAAGAGAAAGCAAGCAAGCAAGAAAGAAAGAAAGAAAGAGGAAAGGACAGAAAAAGAAAAAAGAAATGAAAGGAAGGAAGGGAAAGAAAGAAAAAGGGAGGGAGGAAGGAAGGAAATAAAAGAAAAAGAACAAAAGCAAAAGAAAAAAGTTTGGTTGCTCATCCTGGTGAAGGGGCAAGAATGAATCTTGGATCTACAGTATCCTCTGCTCTATGGTTTAGTGATGGAAAAGAACAATTATCTTATGAAAAGCAGGTGCCTATCAAAATGAAAAAGTGCTGTTTCCAGACAATTATCTTATTTGAAGACTGAATGCCCCAATTTCTGAAAAAAATATGATTAATGGAATAACCCTATAAGAAATGAATATGAAGGATGTACAGGAAGCCAATTTTAGTATTATCTTGAACATTTTCCTACAAATAGTTATGTAAAGATATAAAAGCCTTTTTTTCACCAAAAAAAAATCACATTTACTTCCTGACTCTTTTGGATTCAGACTCAAATAATGCTCATAGCTTTCTTGTTCCTGCTCATCATGGCCTCATTATTACAGTCAATAATTTCCTGTAGGTTGCTGTTTCTAAGCACAAGCAGCTTCGAGACAGAGATGATTTGAAACAGAAAAAGGGGCGCTTGATGCTTCTCTATTTCTAATTTTCCCTCTAGCTGTTTTTTCCCCAAAAGGGTTCAATCCAGTAATGGGATTCAAAAAATTTTACTACTGATTCTGTGGGCTTGGTTGGCATGGTGTGACTTGGTGGGTGTGGCAAGGGAAGGATACTGCAAAATCTCCATTCCCTCCCCATCCCACTAACCTGCTTTCCAGCTCTGTTCTCCTCTGCTGGACAACAAAAGAAGACCCAGCTGATCAGCTGGGACTTGGGAGGCAAAGAAAAGATGGGGGCTGGGGCAATCAGAGGTGGTATTTGCCGGTTCTCTGAACTACTCAAATTTTCTGCTACTGGTTCTCCAGAATTGGTCAGAACCTGCTGAATACTACCTCTAGTTCAATCATATACCTGTGTAGTCCAAGGGGAGCTTTGGGAGAATTTGGCTCAACAATTATAAGAGATGTATTTGTGAATTATCTCCTGAGACCTAGATATTGCCTTGTCTTACAGTTTTTCAAAAGGCTGTCAGGAAGGAGCTCTTCTACAGAGCTCTTGACTGTTGAAGAGTGTCGAGTTTCTTTGATGTCAGGTTCTGTGCTTTATGATGACACTTGATTGAATTGTATATCTGAAGGTTCATTCGCCTTTCCCTGATTACAACTACCTGTCCTATCAAGTCTGGCAGGAGGGACAAGTTGTAGGTTCCATCTGCTTAAGTATGTATCCTTTGTTTCAGCAGCTATTCAGTAGGTAAAAGTAATATTTCAAATAAGTAGGTTTTTTTAAAAAAATACAGAAACTTCTTCATGGAAAAAATTTAAGAATAAATTGAAATGATTGTAGATAGTTAATCTTACTTCATTTAAAAAAAAGACTTTTGTAGCTGGACCTTCACAGATGTTCCAGCATAGGTTTTAGGTATGCAGATAATATATTAAGTGTATGGAATTTCACTAAAGCTGTTCAACTAGTTTTAGTCCTAGAATGAATTCAAAGGTCCATAAATGGACAAAGAATTGAATTTTAGACAATAATTGGAAGAAATTGAATATACCTATGTGAAATACTTTATTAATCTGCACTTGGTTACCTGTAAGCCTATCAGAAACAAATAACTTAACAAAAAGCTTAGACCTCTCACAGAGGAGAGAAACTATTCTATCAACTCGACACAACACTGACTCCAGAAAAATAAATACTTAAAAATAGACAAAGAGGAAATTATGGTTTCATTCAAAGTCACAGAACTCTTTATGCCCATAGATCCAGAACTAGTGAAAGAATACATGAAAGGATGGCTATTATCTATTAGGAAGCTAGGTTTCATCTGGGTGCCTGGTTGGAGTGTGTTTGAGCTGGAGGTATTCAGAGGGAGTCTGTTTGTGCCGCGGTGTTTGCCTGGCTTGTGATGTGGAGATCTTTCTATTTGAGAGTGTCAAGCAGGCTTCAAATGATGACAATCTGTGTGGAATATAGTCTCTTCTCTCTTCAAGGCTTTAAGGTCCGTTTTTTAAATCTCTTATGGCTTCTCTGATGATTCTGTGGCTGAGATTTTCTATCTGTGGCTAGGGTTTTTGGTGCCATTGAAGTTGCTGTTGTGACGCCTGTGGTTTCTTGTGGCTTGGACTAGTGAGGAGGTGTGTTCCCAGGTTTTTTTACCTGCATTTTTGTGTTCATCCAGGCGGGTACTTCATTCTTCTATTGCTCTGTCCAATGTATGTGGCCGGGCATGATGCACAGGGAACTTCGTATATGCCTTGGTTTTCCAGGTCAATTTTGTCTTGGGGTTTTTAAAGGATGGCTGCTATTTTTTGTCTGTTTTGAAGGCAGTCTTGAATGTGATGCCTGTTGTAGTATTTTACTGATTTTATCTGTAGTACTCTTATTTAGGGCAGGACAGCTGTTCCTTAGGTCTGTTGATCTTTCTAGGGTCTCTGTTATGTCTTGGTGTGTTTTGTGATCAAGCTGGTGATTTGTTTTTTTGTGGAAGCGTTGGCTGTCAATACTTCAGTCAGGGTGCATGTTCAGTCTTTATATGTGTCTTGTCTGCCAGGCGTTAATTACCAGAACGAAACGTTTTTAGCCACGGAATTTATCTGTGCTGGGTGGTGGTGGGATTGGGCGTTGAGTAGCGGTTGGTGTGTGTTTTCTTCTGGTATATGGTGGTATCCCAGTGTGCCATCTGTTCTTTTGTAGATTAGTACATTAGGAATGGTAGTTGTTTGTTTTTTCCCGTTTCCATGGTGAACTTGATTTGGGGTGTGTGCTGTTAGGTGTGTTAGGAAATTGTTTAGGTTTTCTTTTCTGGGGCCAAATCAAAATGTGTCATCGATGTATACTTTAACCATAGTTTAGGTTTGTGGGTGGCATTAGCCAGGGCTCTGGATTCGAATTCTTCCATGAACAGGTTTGCAATGACGGGTGACAGTGGTGATCCCATAGGGGCTCCTTCAATTTGCTTTGTATCTTTGTCCTTTGTATATTGAAAATGTGTTGGGGTTAGGCAGTGTTCTGTTAGTTCGCATGAGGTCTTTAGCTGGTTGGTAATTTATTTTTGATGATTTCGAGAGGTTCTTTTATCGGACTTGAGTGGGAATAGTGAAACCACGTCGAAACTTTACAAGAGATCTTCTTGTTCCATCGTGTAGATCTTTGATCATTTCTAAAAAGTGGTATGAGTTTGGTACATATGAAGCTGCAGTTTCAGCAATGGGGATGTAGTTGTTTTGTGCTAAGTGTTTAGCTAGGTTTTTATGGGTCTGAGAGGTATGCCTTCTTTGTATATTTTTGGGTAGGCCGTATAATTTTTGGCATCTAGAAGATTTTTCTCTTGGGATATGTCTGTTGGATTTCTTTGCTTATGTCGCTGGTTATAATTTTCTTCTTACGTTAATATTTTTCCAGATATTTTTGTTGGGTCTGTTTATAGGTTTGTATGTGGAGTCTTGGAGTAGGTCTGTCAATTTTGTTTTCATAGTCTTTTCTATCCATTACTACTGTGACTTCCCTTTGTCTGCTGGGAGCATTATTATGCTGTTATCATTTTTCAGGGTTGTAGTGCTCTGAATTCATCTTTTTTGCAAGTTATTTTTTGGTGGTTTCATTGTGATAAGATGTAAGTAACCTGGTGTCTTATTCAACATCAACTTCAATGGCACCAAAACCCTAGCCACTATAGAAAACCCCAGCCACAAGAAATTCATCAAGAGAAGCCAACCTAGAGATTGAAAGAAGACCTGAAAAGCAATGAATAGAAGAGATGATTCCACCAGACTGTCAATCATTTGGAAGCCTGCACTCTCAAAATAGAAACATCTCCACACCACAAAGCCAGCAAACACCTGGGCACAAACAAGACCTCCCTCTGATGCCTAAGCTCAAACACCCCGACGCCAGGCACCCAGATGAAACCTGGCTTCCTAATAGATAACAGCCATCCTTTTCACACGAAGCCAAGCTGCACTGAAAGCCTCCAATAACAGGAACAGAGGGTTGCCAGCCAATCAATAGCCACAAAACAGACAGAAGAAACTAGAAACAAGGACATCAAACAACTCAAAGTCCAATAAACACAAATAGGCATAGACGCAAGATCCCAACCAAATCAGGATAGGCTAGCCTCAAATTTAAAACCAACGGCTGTGAGACCCTGACCCACATACAAACTCCATACAGAAGCCTGATGATGGCAGATGAGATTCTGCTGAAACATGTTGCTACAAACTTTACAAAGTATACAGTTGACATTGGATAATACCGAAGGAGAGTGAACAGCACACCGAATTAAGTCCACGTGAAAAACTTAAAAAACAAATATATACATAAAACACATACAAACCGCTATCTACATGCAACTCTCACACCACCACCCAGCACAGATCAATTCCATAGCCAAGACACCCATCTCCAGAACAAAATGCTTAGCCGATGAATAACACTTAAAAACCGAACTACACACTCTGCCTAATGTACTTACAGCCAATGGATTCCCAAAAAAGAGGATTACCACACCTAATCCAAAAGAAACCCCAACCAAAAGCCAAGACACTGAGAACAAGAGAATGGGCACGAAGCCCTCCTCCCCATATATAAAAGGGCACTACAGAAAAATCAGCAAGATCTCAAAACATACATTAAAAACAGCATTCTGCAACAACAGAAAAATATCCACGCATCCTAAAGAAACTAAGACAAATTTGGAGTTAGAAAACCAAGGAGTATACGAAATCCCTTGCACTGCCTGCCCCACCACATACATAGGACATAACTAACAGAAGAATTAGTGCACGCATTGAAGAACACAAGAACTCATCAAAAAAGAGAGAACTGACCTCTTCCCTGGTCCAACACCTCAAAGCCACAGGACATGAAAATTGAACTTTAAAAATACCAAAACTATCACCAAAACCGAACACATTCACAACAGAATAATCAGAGAAGCCATAGAGATAGAAAAACGCCCACATAGCAATGAATAAATGAGATGATACCTTCACCGCCTACCAACCATTTTGGAAACCTGCTCTCATTAATAAACAAGTACTAATATGAAGAATGACACCAGAACCCACACCCACAAGTGCCACACAAGAATGCTACCACGCACCTTCCACGGGCAAGAAAAAAGACTCACACCCACACAGAAGAGGAGACACGACCACGAACCAGAAGCCATACTGCAGCTGCACCCACTACCTGCTTCAAACCCCTCTGACCCATACAAGAAAGCAACTGAACCCACCATGAAGATGTGGCACGACCACGAACACGAAGCAAACAACAAGATCACAGCTCACCAGCTCAAAATCCCCCGAGCAACTAAGACTACCTGAGACAACCAGGCCCCCCTCACCTAAAGCAGAACACACCCCCAGCCAGTCAGAACACAGCCAACCCCTACCAATCAGAACAACTATGTCACAGCCAAACCCCCACCTCAATCAAGTTCAACACGCCCCTCTAGCAGTTAAAAAGGAAGAAGCATCTGCAAGCTCACATTACTCTGAGAAGCACAGAGCTGAAGAAACAAGCCTGAAGATGATGATTGAGACTTCATCGAAACGTTGCCTAGATACTTCCAATTCTACGCGGGAGAAAGCCTGAAATAACCAAAGATCCACATACAAATACTCGCGAAAACCTCAGAAAAACAAATATTGCACCTCTACGGGGAGGAAACCCACCATCTGACCAGGACTTATGAAAAACTTGAAGTCCAAAGAGCTTCCATTTTATGTGACCTCACCTTCCTACGAAACTGCCGAGATCAAATTTAATCCCCCATAAGCTTCCAATTGAAATTCCACACACACAGCAGCCACCAAACACTCCTATAAAAGAAACAGAATGTGGCCCTTATTAGAAATGAACTTCACACAAAAAGATTCCTCCTAGACCAAATCAACAAAGAACTTCTCACACTTCACCGTCAGACAAGCAACAAGATTCACCCCTTACTTTGGGACAAATCAACAACTTGCCTGTCTGAGAGCTGAAACACAGACCACCTTCAAGACAGACACACATCCAACAAACTAGAACTACAACAACACCAGAAACAAACTCCTCCCCCTCACAGCCACACATGAAACAAACAGTGCAACAACATCTCAGACAAGATCTTCACTGAAGCCGAAACAATGTCACTTTCAAAAGGATTCAACTTTGGCTTGTTGCTCCAAACACATCCCCACAGAAACCATCATATGCGGAGTTGAAACCAGCCTGACCAAAACCAACCCTGATGATGCTAACAGAATCAGACTCGAAATCACCAACATCCCTCTGCACTGGCAAACCACCCAAAAAGCAATTATCCAAAGAAGAACAAACTGCATCTACTTAACTTGAAAGAAGACACCACCAGCATAATAATCCTACCTAGCAGACAAGGGCAATGCAACAGTGGTTATGAATACATCTGACTTACCAAACCAAGTTAACCAACCTACTCCAAGACCCCACATATAACCCCTAAATACTGCCCCACCACCTACCTAGAAATAACCACCAGATCCAAAATAAAAGCCTTCCCCCATCAGCGAAGAAATCAGCAAAGAATCATACCCAGAGAAAAATCATCCCAGATGCCCCTAAGCTGTATGGTCTCCCCAAGATACAACAAAGAAGGAACCCCACTACGCCAATAGTCAGCTCAATAGGCTCACCACTACAAAACTTAGCACAAATTTCTCGCCAAACAATTACAGACTTATGCAGAATCCATCAACTCACAGGTAAAGGAACTCATTCCAGTTCATTGAGATCATAAAGAAACAAAACTTACAACCCAGCGACCTATCTAGTAGAGTCTTCGATGTCATATCCCTCTTCACCCAAGTGCCTGTAAAAGAAAGCCTTGACAGCTATCCAAAACAAATACAACCCCCCAAGTACATCCTAGATCTTATACAACCACTGCCTATCCAATACATACTTCACCTACAATGGGACAAAAATACAAACAAATAGAAGGAGCACCCATGGGATCACCCTCCAACCTGTCATCGCAACACTACAATGGAACACTTTGAACACAGGCTCTAGAAAAATATGATCACAAACCCAACTCTGGCTCAGATACGTAGATGACACCTTCATAATCTGGCCATACGGGAAAGAAAAACTGAACAACTTCCTCACACACCTCAACAGCCTACACCCAAAATACAATTCACCATGGAAACAGAAGCCAACAATCAACTTCCCTTCCTAGTGTCTAGTATATCAAAAAATCCAATGGCTCCCTAGGACACCGCAATCTACCAGAAGAAAACACATACAAACCGCTATCTACATGCACTCTCACACCAACCACCCAGCACAGAGCAATTCCGTAGCCAAGACACTCATCTCCAGAAAAAATTCTTAGCTGACGAAAACACTTAAAAACCGAATCTACACACTCTCACTAATGTACTTACAGCCAATGGATTCCCAAAAAAGATTACCCACCTAATCCAAAAAGAAACCACAACCAAAAGCCAAGACAGAGAACAAGAGAATGGCAAAGCCCTCCTCCCATATATAAAAGGCACTACAGACAAATCAGCAAGATCCTCCAAAAACACAACATTAAAACAGACATTCTGCACAAACAGAAAAATATCCACCATCCTAAGAAACCCTAAAGACAAAATTGAGTTAGAAAAACCAAGGAGTATACGAAATCCCTTGCACTGCCTGCCCCACACATACATAGGAAAACTAACAGAAGAATTAGTGCACGCATTGAAGAACACAAGAACTCAATCAAAAAAGAAGAACTGACCTCTTCCTGGTCCCAACACTCAAAGCCACAGGACATGAAATTGACTTTAAAAAATACCAGAACATCACCAAAACCGAACACTTCAACAACAGAATAATAAGAGAAGCCATAGAGATAGAAAAACGCCCAAATAGCATGAATAAACGAGATGATACCTCCCCTACCAACCATTTGGAAACCTGCCCTTCATTAATAAATGAGTACCTAACATGAAGAATTGACACCAGACGCCACACCCCACAAGTGCCACACAAGATGCTACCACCACCACTTCCACGCAGAAAAAAAGACTCACACCCACACAGAAGAGGAGACGTGACCAGGAACCAGAAGCCATACTGCAGCTGCACCACTACCCGCATTCAAACCCCTCTGACCCATACAAGAAGCAAACTGACACCCCACGCATGAAGATGTGGCCGACGCACGAACACGAAGCAAAACAACAAGATCACAGCTCACCAGCTTCAAATCCCCCAAGCAATAAGACTAACCTGAACACAACCAGGCCCCCACCTAAGCAGAACACACCCCCAGCCAGTCGAACACAGCACCCCCTACCAATCAGAACACAGCCAAACCCCACCCTAATCAAGTCACACCCCCACTAGCAGTTAAAAGGAAAGAAGCAGCTGCAAGCTCACATTACTCTGAGAAGCACAGAGCTGAAAGAAAAGCCTGAAGGATGAATGAATGAGACTTTCATCGAAACGTTGCCTAGAGACTTCCAATTCTACGCGGGAGAAAACCGAATAACCAAAGATCCATAATATATATATATATATATATATATATATATATATATATATATATATATTATATATTATATATATATATATATATATATATATATATATATGTTTCTGAGGTTTTCGCGGGTATTTGTATGTTGATCTTTGGTTATTCGGGTTTTTCTCCGTGTAAATTGGAAGTATTTTGGCGACGTTTCGACGAAATCTCATTCGTTATCTTCAGGCCTGTGTCTTCGGCCTTGTGCTTCGACAAGCAAAACACTCTCGGCTAATAAATCACAATCTTTGTTCTTGAAATTTTCCATCTATCTTTCCTGCATTTTGTCACTTTTTAGGACCACATCAGCCGTTGCTTCCACTGTGACAACATTATCACAGGTTTTTGCTTAGTATAACACATAGCACTTCACTGAATTATCAGGAATTCAGCAGGGCACTTTTTTAAAAAGAATTATAAAATAAAGTAGAAAAATGAATATACTGATCAAAATGTGTCTTCTTCACAGTGAAATTCACTAATAATATAATCGAACCATCTCCACATAAATGTGTTAAAATTAACCAATTGACAGATCCAGACAGACATGAATTTATTTATCATTCTTTGGACTGGGATGCAAAGAATCCAAAGATTTAAAAAGGTCAGATGAAACCCCTACGGTATGTCTGCAAAAGAAAGTAACATTGAATTTTATCATTTGATGCATCAAATAAAACAAGGTCATATGCAAAAGTAAGTGATAAAAAATAGTCAAAAAGAAAAAAAAACTCTGTAGGATACTATCCAACAAAAAGTGATTGACCAAAAAAGTCAGATAAAATGAAGATAACGCAAAGCTATGAAAAGTTCTGTCATTTAATACCAGAAATCTAGAATGGTTTTTTTTTCTTTTTGAGAGCCTTTGTTACTGAAGTTTCTAAGCTCTGCAGTTTAGCTGCTGAAAGTGGCCACTGATACCCAGTTCAAAAGGTTAAAAGAACTGCACTTTTTTCAAATATCAAGCTGAGAAGTTTCCCTGAGACAGCAGCCTTCATCACTAACAATAAGAGAGAATGATTACCTAATCTATGAAAGAAAGTGAAAGAAAGAAAGAATGAAAGAAGATAAAATTTAAAGGAAAAAAAGAGGGGAACTACTCAGATTAAAGGAATAATATTTAAAGGTTAAAGACTTCTGTATGAAATTGGATATTTATTATCCAGCTCAGATATGTCCAGTTTATGCACGTAACCATAAAACAACTTGAGGTTGATACAAACCAGACACAGTTCCTCTTTTTTTCATTTTGGCATTGGTATATGATTTTTTTTTTCAGAAAAACTAATTAATATATCTGTCTTTTAGATTTCAAAAAGTTAACAAAAATATTTGAAAAGCTTTATTGTCTGGTAGTTGGAACTATTGTTTAGTTATTATTATTATTATTATGGTCTGTGGCACTGTCAGTCAGATGTTCAGACTGAATTTGGCATTTTTGTCCATCTATTGAGTCCTTTCCAAGGACCTGGGGATAGGCAGATGTGGATGCTTGATGGTGTTACAGATATAATCACAGGATGTAATCTGTTCCAAGTAAACGCACCTTTTGCAATTGACTGATGGTGAATTTGTCAATGCCAATGTGTTCAAGTGTTGCTCCAGTTGTTTTGAGTTTCATACCATTTTTCTTTTCTTTTGTGGTCCTCTTGACTTGAGGGATAAATGAGAACTCTAGTTGAGCCTCTGGGATCTTGAATTCCCTTCCTAAATAAAGTCCATGGTGATATAGTTGCAGCTGTTCTTTGAAGTATTCTTTTTCTCTACATTAGATTAGCAGGAAGAGATAATTGTCAGTGAACTTGTTAAGATTTGGAAGTTGTTCTGTCACATCTCTGATCTATACTTCTGCCAGACAATACACTTCATGAGCCAATAGGTCCTGTCAGTACATATTTCTTTTGGTTCCTTGTAGTGGTAGGCATTAAATTAGTTGTCAATTTCACTAAAGTTAGCTCTATTGCTAGATTTCACTTAATGCATAATGCATAATGCATGGTAAAAATCGCTGTGTTCAGGTCAGATCATTGCACAATGAAGTTAATGGGAAATTATATTAGAATTTACTTTATTGTTGTCATTCCTCAGAAATGTGCATGCCAAGAAAACTTATGTTTATATTAGGTGTGTACACAGACTTTTTCAGACATTTCATTACACATCATCAGTATGAATGAGTGTGGGGTTTATTACTGCCTTGAAAACCCAGTAGTCTGTATTTCTTGCAATCTTGGTAGCAGATCTGATTCTACAGTATTTCTTGTGAGATGCAGTGTTTCTCATCCCAGCAGACTATTTGCCAGAAAACTCACAGTCCTTCTTTTCCCCAACATAATTTGGGTAACTATATTTGATAGCCCTAATACAATTCCAAACCTAATGATATCTAACCTTATGCAATTAGGTACAGTCATTCTAGATTGTTTTAAATGTTTCCAGTAGGCAAACTATTTTCACAATTCAAGATGTGACAACAATCCTACTTATCATTATAGGCAATGACTTTCCTAAAGATTTTATTATGTGATTTGTGGTCCTGAATATTATTGCAAGTTGAAAATATGAGCTAAGCCCAGATTTTTTTTAATGACAGGAACAATATTGTGAAGATAAAAGAAATTTAAATTCATCCACCTGAAGTAATGGAATTTCATGCTGACTCAGTCAAGACAGGCAAGGAATATTGAGCCAAATATTGGAAAGGTCAATATGTACAGAGCTTAGCTGGAAAGACAATTGAATATTAACCTTAGTCATGAGCCACAGTGGCACAGTGGTTAGAGTGCAGTACTGCAGGCTACTTGTATTGACTGCCGGGTGTCTGCAGTTTGGCAGTTCAAATCTCACCAGGCTCACGGTTGACTCAATTCCATCCTTTCGAGATGGGTAAAATGAGGACCCAAACTGTTGGGGACAATATGCTGACTCTGTAAAACTGCTTAGAAAGGGCTGTGAAGCACTGTAAAGTGGTATATAAGTCTAATTGCTATCGCTATTGCTATAACATAGTATCTTCTGATGCACTTGAGAAGACTCAGGAATACCTGTGTGGCATATAGAACTTTACAAAGGATTGAGGAAGAACTTCCTATACTAACTCCATCTGTGGGCAACTACAGACAGTCCAAATGTCTGTCGGAAGACATTTTGCACCCTGCTGACACACCATAAAAATAGGCATGAACTATGAAAAGAAAAGGTGACTTAATGTGAGAATAACGTTACTGCATTTGTACCTTGGCAGATGCATAAGCATTGTTGGGTAACTGGTTAGGGTGCTGGTGAATAGCCGGTGACTGATGAAACACAACAAATTTTTTGAAGCCAGGAAAACATCTTAAAATGTCCCTTAGAATGTTAAAACTGACCTCAGGTTGGACATAATTTACAAATTATTTCAATATGGAATTTTAATTGTAGCTATGTTAAAACTACAATTCATTGGATTTGGAAATGTTCATGTCCACTCTTTTAATACTCTTGTAATATTCTGGAGTGAGACACACAGACAGCACTGGCATTCCTATAGACCACAGAGTATCTAATAGTATTGTGTAGTTCCATGATCTCAAGTATTTCTGTCTTTTTCAACAACAATAAACAGCTACCTGAGACTTCCGGTTTGCAGGGCTTTGGCAGCAGGCAGGAATCCGCAACCATGCACGGTTTCTGCCTGGGCTCACCGCCAGAGCACCCCGAGCCAGCTGGCTTCGGGGCGAAGCCACCCCGTAGAGGTTGGTGAGGATGGGGGAGACTCCAGCAGGGTCAAGGAAAGCCACATCTTTCCTCCCCAGCTGGCTAAACTCCCTTTCCCAAAGGTGATAGAGCGACGGTCAGAAATGGCCACCTCAAAGAAGCCCTCATCTGGAAAAGAATGTGCAGGAGGAAGAAAGTGCTAAAGTGAATAGTTTTGGCTGACTGCGGATAAGAAGAAACAATTAAGCTCCGGAAACTTAAACTTTAAAAAAAAAAAAGATACATTGCTCCCAAAGAAGCTTGGAAGCAGTGAATGAAAGTGAAAAGGGGAAAGGTTGTTTTTTTTTTCCACTCTCTTGTCCTTACGGTGACACGAACAGAGATGAATGAGAAATCGGAAAAATCTGCTTTGCCATCAACAGGTTATTTAAACTGGAAAATTAATGGGCCAAGGAGAAATAAAGATTTTCCTGAATATAAACAAAAAAAAAAAAAAAAAGAAAGAATTTTTTTTTTGCTGTAAGTGGGAAGGAGAGGAAGAGAATAAGATTTGGACTTTGGAAAGAGGAGATAGCCTGAATCTAAAGAATCTAAAGTCAAATTTTAATAGGATTGCCAAAAGATACATTTTAACTGGAACTTTGGTAACTAAATACTAACCCCAAGAAGAGGAAAGTTGAAAAGAGGAGAAAGTGTAAAAAGAAACGCTTGTGCGTATTTGGATTGTTTGGTGACTTGGGATTTGCAATTCTATCGGAAGAAATTAAAACACTTGGCTGTTGTTTTAAAAGAAGAAAAAAAAAACTCTATGATGCATCACTTGTAGACGAACTGAAAATAGAATTGAAAAAAATATAAAGAAGGGAACAAGAAGGAAGGGCTCTCTTGGTTCGCTTTTCCATTCTTCGAAATGGCGATCTTTACGCTACGAGAAACTACAAGAAAAAGACTACGCAACAAAGAAGATTGGACAAAGAAGAAAGCCATCTTTAATGAACAAGTAACTTACTTGGAAGAAAGGGGGAAAGGGGAAAGAGAATGAGAATTTGAGATCTAAAAAACAACCAAAAAAGAGAAAAATAAGGTGAAAAGTGGATATAAATGAGAAAGCAAAACAGAAAAGGAAATAAAGAAAAGGAAATTGAGGTGGAGAGACAAGGGTGGTAAAAAGGGCAAGAGAGAAGAAGCCAAAGGAGGGAGGGAAGAGAAGAGAAGCTACAAGTGGTGTAGAAGCAGATTCTGCAAAAGGTACATATGATTGTATTGTTATATTTGTATTTAGAAATAATAATTAGAAAATGGAAACAACGTATGATTTAGTGAAACATTTCTGAATAAAATAAATGGATAGAATAGAATTAAATGAGAGAATTAATTTAGAAAGGAATGGGAACATTTTAATGACATAAAGTTTTAAAATGCAAGTGAAGTGAGGGGGAAGTAATCATGGAAAGCATGTAACTGCACACAGTTACAAACAATCCTGGATGCATTGTTGTGAAGAGAACTAATCCTGATTTCCAATACCAAAATTTAGTGATGATACACAAATTGTCAAATTGACAGAAGCAGCCAATAAAGGAAAAAATTTAAAGAAAGGAAATTCTCAGGAATGCAAGAATTACTGTGGGATTAGCCTGTTGTTAATTATAACCTAAAAAGAACTGGTCAGTTTTCAGCCTGGAAAAAAATGCCAGAACCAAATATTTGTACTTAAGGAATGCATCAGGTGTTTTGATTTTGCAGCAAGATTTAACAATGTCCATTGGCCAGTCCTGTGGAAGGCATTCACCCAGAAATCTGCTCATTATGTTTCCTATATCAGATATGAAGGATCACAATACTCTGTTCATGTTAATGGCAAAATGTCCAAAGACATGTATATATTGGCAAGAAGCAGGATTGTGTTTCATCTCCTTTGCTCTTCAACATCCTGCTTGATGCAGTCATGTAGAAAGTTTGTCCACAGTGAATCTGTACACAATGAATTCACCACAGACATAATGATTGCTAATAAGAATGTGATTTTTGCAGATAACAAAAAAGAAGTCAAAGACATCCTACTTGATAAAAAAGTTAACCATTAATACTGACAAGACTAAAGTATTCCCAACTGATGGTAGCCTTCTACTGTGATGGAGCTCAGCTTGAGCAAGATGAGCAATTCAAATTCTCCATGAAATTATCTCAGAATGATAACAAGGACAAGAAAAATAGCTGCCACTGCTTTTTATCAACAATCAAATCGGTCAGCCTGCCTCAGCCTTTGGAACACTGACATGGTACCTCTGGGGGGAAAAACAGCCTAATCATTGCTATGAAAATGTATATTTTCTGTGTCAATTAATGATACTTTCTGCTTCTGCATGGTGTAGAATCTTGATTCTTACTTCAAAATGATTTGAAAAGTCACATTTTTTCCAAAGGTGCACCCTGTAGTGAAGAGTAGGGATTTCAATCTATGATAAAATACAAATTGAAAACATTTAAAAAAATAGTGCCGCAATCATCTTATGGTTGTTAGTGAAATTCTGAAATATGGAATGTGCGGGCATTATCACAACTATCACATGAACCCTTGCTGGTTTCCCTATCGATCACTCTGGCAATTATATCTCTTAGATTGGAAAGTACAGGAATTGACTCCAGAAAAATTTTGGCTGAAGCATGTGGAGGAACATTTAGCAATATGTAGACTCAACCAAGGGTAGTGAAACAGTTGTTTCAAAATCAACAAAAATGGAAAAATATTGTGGGAAGAAAAATATAGGCTGTTGATCCATAAGATTTCCCAGCAACAGCAATAGCACAGTAGGATTACAAATAGTTCTGGTACATTTTGAAATCATCCAATCTAAAACTTTGGTTCATGTCTCTTTTATTCTGGGGTCTGCTATCATCCAAAGGCCTTGTTGAATCTGATAGATCAATAGCCTGTATTTTTCTTTCCACACTATGCAGCTGTATGCAACTTCAGACCTACAGCCATATACTGGTTACACAATGAATTATTATGAGATAAAGCTAAGAATTTCAAATTCATGCACCCCTGTACTTCTGGTATCTTACCCATAATCCTTCTCTCCATTTAATTCCCAGGCTGCATGTTTTCTATTGGTCCTTCCCCCAAAGAACTGGATAAAGATCCTCCAGGAAATTAAGACTGGTTACAATGGTCTGTAATGGTCTCAAAAGCTTTTAAAAGTTAAAGAGAAAATGTTAGGGATAACAGTGTTTGCCCTAACTAGTTTAGGTCAAATAAGTAATCCTGGTTATGTATGTTAAAGTGACTTAGTTAGGTCAAATAAGTAATCCCATGAGTTATGTATGTTAAAGTGACTGGTATCTTTAACATGGGAAAGATCATGGGGGTGTGGTTATGAAGACTACTTAACAGAAGCAAGCAGCACGTGCTATATACGACTTCGCTCTCTATGGATTCTCTGGCTCTCTGGCTTGATCTAATTACTGTTTTGAAGAGACTGCCATCGCTCCGCCACGGGAAGAAAAACAAAGGACTGATTTTCTGAAGTGATACTGACTCACGGATTCTGCACGGACTTATAATAAATGGATATCCTGAATGGACTGACATATGACACAAGACTACGGACTGTTATTTGACTATGTATATTATGGTAATAAACTATTATTGTGATAGACACAAGCTATCTGGTGTTTTACTGTATGTTATCAACATACAAAACTTAGCTCACCCATTTATCTGTAATTGCTGTCTGCTTACGCTGCAATTCGTTTGCTTGTCTCCTAACCCTGGTTGGGGAACCCAGGCTTAACACTGGTTATGGGCCCTAGAGGCTGCCAAAAGTCAGTTTAACTGGAAAAACAATTATGTAAAGAGTGAAGAGTTTGTGTTGTTATAGCATTACAGTAAGCAACACAGCTGTTTTTTATTAATATAGTTTATATACATAATAGAAACATGGCACACAGTCAATGTACAAAGTTGTCTCTTGTATCCAAGTGATGGAACAACTATGTATCATTGGTCTACAAACTGTGTCTGGCTTCTATCGAAGTGAGGTTCTGTGGGAACATAATTGAGAAGTCCCAAACGTAGAAGATGGATCCAGAGGATGAGAAGAGACTAAAGATAGAAGAATTTACGCATAAAAAATCAACAAGCCATTTGCATAATTGGTTAACATATAACTGATCAACAGCTTGTTTATATCCACGGAGAGAACACGGCTCCTCGGGTGTTGGCTAGAAGTTAAAAAAGAATTTATGGTTCGAGACAATATTAGTGCTCAACATCAATCTAACACGGATGCTTTTCAGGACACATCTCCACACAAACGGTGATATGCTGAGTCATTTAAAAACTATGAAAAGCATTCTTTCAGGAATTACACGAAAAGGCTTATATTCTCTGAACTACACCAATCTACATAATTCTATCTTCCCTGATGAAGTTTGATAACTACGTAACTTCACTTAAATTTTTCAAAAGAAAGTTTAACTTTACAATGATATAAACTGGCAGATTAATGAAGAGCCAGAAGAAGGTTGAAAGAGATGAAGTATAGGAAGGAGCAACCTCAAAGAAGATAATGAATCTCCTACTGCATACGCAATTAAAAAGTGTTTTAATTGTGAGGATAGAGATATTTGGCAAGATTTTTAGAAAAGGCAAAACGCCAGAAACGCTGGCAGAATACTAAAGTCATCAAAAGAAAACTAACAATTTAGGAGTTAGCCATGTATATAACGAGCTGTTAAAAATAATTTATGGGTGGTTGACAGTGGAGCATCCCTTGTATCACAAATGATAAGGAAAATTTTATTAATATGTCGCAGAGTCACAGCAATATCGTAGCCAATGGCTGGAAACTGAAAGCTAAAGTCAAGAGTATAGCATATTGTTCTTTTATAAAAAAAATGTAAAAATGTTATATGTTACCACAACTTAAGTTTTAATTTATTCATCAGTTAGAATTTTGGTTAAACTAGGAATGTAGTTAGCATTAGAGGAGATAAACGCATAATTGAAAAAGAAGATAAGAGAATTACTTGCATCTGTAAAGGTTGATTATATGTGGGTTAAATGATAATGGTTAAAGGTGGCTAACACAATTTATGAAAATAAAGAAACCTCATGATGAATGTATTCACTTGTTATATAGAAGCTAGGGCATTTTAAAATTTTAAAGTGCTTAAGAAAACGTTTGAATTATCTAAGGAATAAGATTTGAAACCTTTTAATAAGTATTTGCATGTATGCCTGTATCCAAAAGTAAGAGCATAGGGTTACATCCAGCTAATAGAGTTGATCGGATTTTACTACTACAAGAGCTTAGAAGTAGTATTGCTGATTTCAATAGGTCCGAAAAAGCCAAGTGTAGAGGAGCTCTTATATACTAAGTATAATGGACCACTATTCCAAATGGGTTTTGCTATTTTAATGAAGAGCAAAACTAAAATATCAAAATCTATAATTGAATGAAATTCGCAGAAAGAAAACTAAAAGAATTAGTAACTCTTTAACAGAAATGGTACAGAAATTACAAATAATAAAATTACAACAGACTAAGATGTTAGGTATTCAACATAAAATGTCTGCCCATATTATGCCACAACATAATTTGCTTTTATAGCGAGAAAGCGCCAAACATTACAACAATGGCCACGAACTATGATGTCTGATTCAGGATTACTGACAATTTATGGGGGAGAAGCAATAATGTGTGGGTAATACATATATTAAAGAATGTGTTAATTCAACAACCGGTTGAATTACCATTCACACTGTGGCCGGTACAAAACCTGATTTTAGTTACAGCACACATTTTGGTAGCACCAGCATGGGTGCATATCCCTAACAACTTAGACATAAAAGGACAGCAATAGAGCTAAAGATTAATTTTGTAGGATATAACATCTATCATAGATTTACAGATTCTGGAACCAGGTAAATCTAAGAGTTTACACCAGTGCTAGTTGCAAAATTCTAGAACATGTAGGTGACTAGATTTGGAACAAGAGTAAAATTTGAAGTATAAATGAACCCAAAAGCAACAAAGATAAAAATTTTATAAGAAAGTCCAATTAAGACAGAAGTCCAGTAAGAGCTAATTAGGACCGGACAAAACAATATACTGAATCAGGAGGAGGTTACAAATGAAAGAACCATTAATAGATGAAAGCCACCTGAAGTCCTATACTACTAGACGGACTACACACTTAACTAGACCACCTGAAGTATCAACAAGTATAGTTTGCCAATAACTAAAGTTCCTACTAATGAGATGAACTCAAATGTATCCTGCAAGGAATCAGCAGAATGGCAAAAGGCAATGCAAAAAGACTGAATTCATTAGAGAAATGCAAAGTCTATGAAGATGCCAAATTACATCCAGGACAAAAAATCCATTGGTGTGCAATTGGATATTTAAAATAAAAACTGACATGACTGGGACTATTACCATAAAGCTAGTTAGTTAAGCTCAAGGATTTAATCAAGACTGCATTTGATTACGATGAAGTTTTGCACCAAGCCTTAAAGCAACATCTTTAAGAGGCAGCATTAGTGTGGGCAGCTAAGAAGAATATATAATAAACCATTTGATGTAGAAACTGTATCTACATGCACCATTGCAGCACACTATATACTTTAAGAAAACCAATTGGTGTAAAAGAAACTAATGTAAATAATAATGATTGTTGGAAGCTCAAGAAAGAGTCTTACGGACTGAAACATCAGGGTTTGAATGGAACAATTATTGTAAAAAGAGTTAAACATATAGGGTTACTAAATCTGGTTAGCCAAGATCCATGTTGTATTTTAAAAGAGAAAAGAATGGAACTGTGTCACATATTATGTATTTACGATGAATATTGCTTTAAATTACCAAAACTAATATGAAGCTATGAATCATATCATATTAAGCCAAGAAAGTAAAGGTAAAAACATTGGCGAATTAAAATATTTAGGATTGACTATTACCAAAAAACACAAAAGGTTATAAGATATCTTCAGGAAGATAAGATTGCCAACTAATTAAAACGTATAAGATGGAACTTTGTAACCGAAAGACTCAATGAGTCAAGAATTGCCAAAAGTAATGATCAAAGTCCAAATTTGATAAAGGCCATATATCAATCTTTAAATTGGTACGCTTATACATATATAACAATTGGTCGAGCAGACAAGCCTTATAGTGTAAATCAGCTGGCACGTTTTAATTCAAGATCCAAATCAATGTCAATTGGCAAGCATTAAAAAGTGTAGATATCTAAGGTACAATGAACCATGCATTGTATAAGAACCAAAGGTGTGAATTTGATTCTTAGTGCATATGCAGATGCAAGTTTACACAACTTTATAAACACCTAGAAAAATCAACTTTCCGCATTGGCTATATTTTGGCAAACCTAATAGTGGGAGTCATCAGACAACAGCATATTAGTATACAAATGAAGAGATTTTCATGTCTTCGTTATTATGTACTGATTTACAACGTACAGACAATTATTTGTAACATAAAGCTGTTAAAGACGCAATTACTGTATATGAGGATATCAGGCAGCTATTAAATTAGCACTAGTTATGGCTGTGAAACACAGATCCAACACACAGATCTTAATAACTAAAACTGTAAGAGAAATCAGTCAAAAAATGAGATATAAAATTGATTACTGATGTCTGAAGAGAAATCGGCAGACCAATTCACAAACACAAGGAGTAGCCAAAATTTACTGAGAGCTGTACCAATATGAATTGAAAATGTAAAGGATTCTTATTTAACCTAAAAGGGGGAGAATGTAGGAATACAGTGTTTGCCCTAACTAGTTTAGGGTCAAATAAGTAATCCTGTTATGTATGTTAAGTGACTGTATCTTATTAACTATGGAAAGATCATGGGGTGTGTGTATAAGACTACTTAACAGAAGCAAGCCAGCAGCGTCTATATAGATCTCGCTCCTTGATCTCTGGCTCTCTGGCTTTGATAACTAATACGTTTGAGAACTTGCCATCGCTCGCACAGGAGAGAAAAAAGAAAAAAAAGGACTGATTATGTAAGTGATACTGACCTGGATTTCTGCACGGACTTTGATAACTAAATGATATCCTGAATGGACTACTATATGACACAAGACTACTGCTTTATTTGACTCATGCTATATATTATGTATAAACTATATTGTATAAACACAAGCTTATCTGTGTTTTACTGTATGTTATTCAACATACAAACTTAGCCACCCATTTATTGTATGCCTGTCTGACTTACGCTGCACATTCTGTTTTGCTTGTCTCCCTAACCCTGGTTGGGGAACCCAGGCTTAACAGAAAAGATAGAAAATATTACTCCACAATGAAGTAAGAAAACAAAAGCAGATACCAAGAAAGAAGCATATGGGATGCATGAAAGAATGGCAGGCTGAAGTCAATGACAGAATTTCATTTGTATCTTTAGAAGAGTATGTTGCTGAATTTCGTGATCCTTGGACTGTAGGATGAAAATGCCCTTATTCCAACCACTGTAGGATGAAAATGCCCTTATGTCAACCATGTCACCCACCTCACCCCTTGACATCCATTCATACACAGGCTTGGATCTTCCCTGACCTAACAGTGAAACTGTAATCAATAAAACAGTGAATCTTGTTATCAATAAAACAAAAGGCCACTTAACCCATTCTGCCCATATTGACACATATGCTGAAATAGGCTAAGCATGTCTCCCATTAGTAAATTGGCAAATATCAGCAACATGTACAACAATAAGATCAAGATATGGGAAGTCTTTAACCACACAATAGTCTCCCAATACAAGACTCAAGAATCCAACATCTGTTCACACAAGAGAGACAAAAGAATTTTGTCTTCTCACCACTGCAGGGTGAGAAGCCTGCATTTTCTCCCCTCTGAAGTCAGCACATTTCCTGGGGCAAACACACTGGCAGGCATATCTACAGAACTTATGAACAAGGAATCTGTTCCACTATAAGTATTGTTGCCTCTGTCTTTAAGGGATGGCCACCTTTGAATTGCTGACCATCTGTTTCACAGTCTGTCTTTTTGAATAAGCTCTACCTCCTCTTGGAGTAATTGTGTTTTCTTTCATGTTTTCAGACCAAAAATCTTCTTACGGGGCCATCAGCTTTTCAACAGAGGAAAATGGGATGTTCAGAAACAATATATAGAGAAATGCTGTTCCATCCCCCCCCCCCCATCATCCATCT
>BHFT01000441.1:47707-61857 GCA_004320025.1 Laticauda laticaudata
GCACCAAGACAAATTCCTTGTGTGTCCAATCACACTTGGCCAATAAAGAATTTCTATTCTATTCTATTCTATTCTATTCTATTCTATTCTATTCTATTCTATTCTATTCTATTCTATTCTGTTCTGTTCTGTTCTGTTCTGTTCTATTCTATTCTGTTCTGTTCTATTCTGTTCTATTCTATTCTATTCTATTCCATTCCATTCCATTCTATTCATGACCTATTTGTTTCCACTATATTTTGCAAAGAGGGAAACCAGAAAACATGAAAACTCTAGGAACAATGAAAAAACAATATGCATACTGCATATTTACTTAGAGGAAACAGAGAAAAAGATTTCCCAAAGCAAGGCAATATTAAAATATCAAATTGATAGTTCATGGCTTTCAGCTCAGGAATATCCATCTTTCAGGTGAAGTCATGGAAACCTGCTGCCACTGAGGTCTGCTGAGAAAGATCCCCTGGAGGTTTGCATTGCCCTTTTCTAAGACAATTCTTGTGTCTGCAAATTCTGTCTAGATGTCTTTGTGACCCAAGAAATGTGGCACAGGGTAGCAACTGAAAATGAGATCAAAGGTTGCTGAGAGGAAAAGTAAAAATAGGCTGGTGGCAGAGAACAACAAAGCAATGATTAGTGGAAGAAGCATAAACATTGGGAAAAAATAAACAAGAAACTGAAACCTGGATTAGACTAAGAGAAAGAATGCACCAGTTGTGGAAGTAGGTGATGCCAAATTTATAATCCTATAAAATTTCATCTGCAAAGTAATGATTGATCATGCACAGACAATTCATATTTGCAACTAATCTGTTTTTCTGATCTAGATTTGTTTTTTAAAGGATGGGCATCTTCCACATTTCATTTTCTCAATGAGCGATAGTAGATAAAAATCATCTATATGATCTTTGTTGAAAGTTTAATCTGATCTTTAGAAGGAAAACAATAATCTGGGCTTCACTGTTTATAGCTGAGTAGTATATGTGATTGGTCAATGGCATGCACCTCAAAAAAACCACAAATTAGATTTCCTGCAAATAACTTTCTGAATATTAGGAATATTGGAAGAGTAGAGTACTGGAGCAAAAATGAGAGATATTTTACTCAGGGATTCTGTCTCCTATTATAAAATAGTTTAATTATCAGAAGTGGCTGTACTTCCAAAGTGATATTTATGCAGAGGTTACAAGTCACAGATTTGAATCAAGAATATATAAACATTGTATATAAAAAGCAGCTACATTCTTTCTTAAGGATGGGAGGGAGTCAAACATAGCAACCCATTTCATTAATGTGTATCCTTCCTAAATTAAACTTGCACAGCCTCTGTTCAAATCTGAATTGCAATAAGCAAACAAGATATAAACAAAAAAAGATCTCAACAAAATAAAAAAGTATTTCTCTGACATAGGTGTCTGTAGGACAGACCAGAGATATAAAGGAGACATCTTGGCAGAATTTATCACTGTCATTCAATAGCTTATTCTAAGATTACAACAATTTTCAAATCATAAACATCAGATGTTTGTTGTCAACAAATGATAAACAATCTTTTGAATTAATCTTTAGTCCTGTTCTGTATGCAAATAACTGGCTTCAAAATAATTGTTGTTATTCAAAACAGGTGAATTACCTTTCACCACTGTGGCCATGGTAAAAACCTGATTTAATTACATGCACACATTGTGAGCACCGCATGGGTGCATATCCCTACACAACTTAGACAATAAAGGACAGCAATAGGCTTAAAGATTAATTTTTGTAGGATATACATCTATCATAGATCTTACAGATCTGGGAACCAGGTACATTCTAGAGTTACACCAGTGCTCAGTGCCAAAAATTCCTAGAACATGTAGGATGGACTAGATTGGAACAAGAATGTAACTTATGAAAAGTATAAAATGAAACCCCAACAAAGGCACAAAGATAAAAATTGTTATAAGAAAGAGCCAATAAGACAGAAGTCCAAGAAGAGCTAATAGGACCGGAACAAACACAAAATACTTGATAGGAGGAGGTACAAAATGAAAACCATTAATAGATTGAAAGCTCCACCTGAAAGTCCTATACTACCTAGAGCGACTACCACGTATAACTAGAACCACCTGACAGGTATCAAGCAAGTATAGTTTGCCAAGTAACTAAAGTTCCTTACTAATGTAGATGGAACTCAAATGTATCCTGCAAAGGATCGAGCAAGAATGGCAAAAGGCAATGCAAAAAAGAAAACTGAATTCATTAAGAGAAAGAAGAGTCTATGAAGATTGCCAAATTACCTCCAGGACAAAAATCATTGGGTGCAATTGGATATTTAAAATTAATAAACTGGACATGAGTGGGACTATTACCCATAAGCTGTTTAGTAAGCTCAAGGATTTAATCAAACTGCATCTGATTACGATGAAGTTTTTGCACCAAAGCCTTAAAGCAACATTTCTTAAGAGCAGCAATTAGTGTGTGGCCGCTAAGACCAGATACTATATAATAAATACATCTAGATAGTAGGATAACTGCTTATCTACATGCCACCATTGACAGACACATATATTTAAGAAAACCAATTGCGTGTAATGAAGCAACTAATGTAAATAATAATGATTGCTTCGGAAGCTCAAAGAAGAGTCTTTACGGATGAAACAATCAGGGTTTGAATGGAACCAATATATTGTAAAAGAGTTAACAATATAGGGGTTAAAATCTGTTTAGCAGATCCATGTGTAATTTAAAGAGAAAAGAATGGGAACTGTGTCGATTATTATTATATTTTACGATGATTATTGCTTTAATTACCAAAACTTTAATATTTATGTGAAAGCTTTGAATGAGATCATATCATTTATTAGCCAAGAAAGGAAAAGGTAAAAACATTTGGGCGAAATTAAAAAAGTATTTAGGAGTTGACTATTACTCCAAAACAACAAAAAGCGTTATAAATATCTCAGGAAAGATAAGATTTGCCAACTAATTAAAACTTATAAGATGAACTTTGTAAACCGCAAGACTCCAATGAGTCAAGAGAAATTTCCAAAGTAATTGTCCAAAGTCCCAAATATATGATAAGGCCATATATCAATCTTTAATTTGGTGCTTATCATATATAAGCAATTGCGTCTAGGGCCAGACATAGTGTCATAGTGTAAATCAGCTGCACGTTTTAATCAGATCCAAATCATGTCATTGGCAAGCATTAAAAAAGGATTGTAAGATATCTCTAAGGGTTACAATGAACATGCATTGTATATAGAACCAAAGGTGATTTGAGTTCTTAGTGCATGATGCAGATGCAGTTTTACAACTGAGTATAAACACTAGGAAAATCAACTTCCGGCATGGCTAATATTATTTGCAAGACACTAATAGGTGAGGTCAATCAGACAACAGGCATATTAGCTTATCCACAATGGAAGCAGAATTTCATGGTTCTCTCGTTATTATGTACTGATTTAATAACGTACAGACAATGATTGGTAGAACATGGGAATATCTGTCTAAGAAACGCAATTACTGTTATATGAGGATAATCAGGCAGCTATTATATTTAGCAACACTAGTATGGCTGTGAAAACAAGATCCAAACACACCAGATCTTAGAACCATAAATGTAAGTAGAATCGTCAAAATGGAATATATAAAATTGGACTTACTGTATGTCTGAGAGAGACAATGCGCAGACCAATTCACAAAAGCACAGGAGTAGCCAAATTTACTGAGAGTCGTACCAAATTATGAATTTGAAAATGTAGAAGGATTCTTATTTAAACCAACAAGGGGAGAATGTTTAGGGATAACAGTGTTTGCCCTAACTAGGTTTAGTGCTCAATAAGTAATCCTGGTTATGTATGTTAAAGTGACTGTGATTTTAACTATTGGAAAGAATCATGGGGGTGTGGTTTGAACGACTACTTGAACACGAATGCGCTAAGCCTAAGCAGGCGTGCTATAGTAGATCTCGCTCTCTCATTGGATCTCTGCTCTCTGGCTTTGATTCCTAATTACTGTTTTGGAAGACTGCCATCGCTCGCACGGGAGAAGAAAAAACAAAGGACTGATTTGTAAGTGATACTGACCGGATATTCTGCATCGGACTTTGATACAACTAAATGGATATCCCATGAATGGACTGACTATATGACCACAAGATACTGGACTTGTTATTTGTACTATGCTATAATATTATGTAATAAACTATATTTGTGATAACAACAAGCTTATCTGGTGTTTTTTACTGTATTTAATCAACATACAAACTTTAGCTACTCACCACATTTATCTGTATGCCTGGTCTGACTTTACGCTGCACATTTCTGTTTTGCTTGTCTCCCAACCCTGGTTGGGGAACCCAGGCTTAACAGAAAAGATAGAGAAAATATATACTCCACATGAAGTGAGAGAAACACAAAGCGATTACCAAGAAAGAAGCATATGGGATGCATGAAAGAATGGCAGGCGATAGTCACATGACAAGAATTTCATTTGTATCTTTAGCGAAGAGTACTGTTGCTGAATTTCTGATCTCCGTGGACTGTAGGAATGAAAGATTGCCCTATTCCAACCACTCGTAGTGATGAGAAATGCCCCTTATGTCAACCATGTCACCCACCTCACCCTTGACATCCATTCATACACAGGCTTGATCTTCCCTGACCTAACAGTGAAACTGTATATCAATAAAAACAGTGAATCTTGTTATACAATAAAACAAAAGGCCACTTAACCCATTCTGCCCATATTGACACATATGCTGGAAATAGGCTAAGCATGTCTCCCATTAGTAAATTGGCAAATATCAGCAACATGTACAACAATAAGATCAAGATATGGGAAGTCTTTAACAAACAATAGTCTCCCAATACAAGACTCAAGAATCCAACATCTGTTCACACAAGAGAGAACAGAAGAATTTTGTCTTCTCACCACTGCAGGGTGAGAAGCCTGCATTTTCTCCCTCTGAAGTCAGCAACATTTCCTGTGGGCAAACACACTGGCAGGCATATCTACAGAACTTATGAACAAGGAATCTGTTCCACTATACAGTATTGTTGCCTCTGTCTTTAAGGGATGGCCACCTTTGAATGCTGACCATCTGTTTCACAGTCTGTTCTTTTTGAATAAGCTCTACCTCCTCTTTGAGTAATTTGTGTTTCTTTCACTGTTTTCAGACCAAAAATCTTCTTACGGGGCCATCAGCTTTTCAAACAGAGGAAAAAATGGGATGTTCAGAAAAACAATATATAGAGAAATGCTGTTCCATCCCCCCCCCCCCCATCATCCATCTCATTTTACTTAATGATTGGATCTACTTTATTGTACCCTATGAACTATTATTAAGTGTTGTAACTTATTGATTCTTGATTCTTGATGAATGTATCTTTTCTTTTATGTACCACTGAGAGCATTTGCACCAAGACAAATTCCTTGTGTGTCCAATCACACTTTGGCCAATAAAGGAATTTCTATTCTATTCTATTTCTATTCTATTCTATTCTATTCTATTCTATTCTATCTATCTAATTCTATTTCTGTTCTGTTCTGTTCTGTTCTGTTCTATTCTATTCTGTTCTGTTCTATTCTGTTCTATTCTATTTATTCTATTCCATTCCATTCCATTCTATTCATGACCTATTGTTTCCACTATATTTGCAAAGAGGGAAACCAGAAAACATGAAAACTCTAGGAACAAATGAAAAAAACAATATTGCATACTGCATATTTACTTAGAGGAAACAGAGAAAAAGATTCCCAAAGCAAGGCAATATTTAAATATCAAATTGATAGTTCATGCTTTCAGCTCAGAATATCCATCTTTCAGGTGAAGTCATGGAAACCTGCTGCCACTGAGGTCTGCTGAGAAAGATCCCCTGGAGGTTTGCATTGCCCTTCTAAGACATTCTTGTGTCTGCAAATTCTGTCTAGATGTCTTTGTGACCCAAGAAATGTGGCACAGGGTAGCAACTGAAAATGAGATCAAAGGTTGCTGAGAGGGAAAGTAAAAATAGGCTGGTGGCAGAGAACGACAAAGCAATGATTAGTGAAGAAGCATAAACATTGGAAAAAAATAAACAAGAAACTGAAACCTGGATTAGACTAGAGGAAAGAATGCACCAGTTGTGGAAGTAGGTGATGCCCAAATTTATAATCCTATAAAATTTCATCTGCAAAGTAATGATTGACAATGCACAGACAATTCATATTTGCAACTAATCTGTGTTTTCTGATCTAGATTTGTTTTTAAAGGATGGGCATCTTCCACATTTCATTTTCTCAATGAGCGATAGTAGATAAAAATCATCTTATATGATCTTTGTTGAAAGTTTAATCTGATCTTTAGAAGGAAAACCAATAATCTGGGCTTCACTGTTTATAGCTGAGTAGTATATGTGATTGGTCAATGGCATGCACCTCAAAAAAACCACAAATTAATTTCCTGCAAATAACTTTCTGAATATTAGGAATATTGGAAGAGTAGAGTACTGGAGCAAAATGAGAGATATTTTACTCAGGGATTCTGTCTCCTATTATAAAATAGTTTAATTATCAGAAGTGGCTGTTACTTCCAGTGATATTTATGCAGAGGTTACAAGGTCACAGATTTGAATCAAGAATATATAAACATTGTATATAAAAGCAGCTACATTCTTTCTTAAGGATGGGAGGGAGTCAAACATAGCAACCCATTTCATTAATGTGTATCCTTCCTAAATTAAAACTTGCACAGCCTCTGTTCAAATCTGAATTGCAATATAGCAAAACAAGATATAAACAAAAAAAGATCTCACAAAAGAAAAAAGTATTTTCTCTGACATAGGTGTCTGTAGGACAGACCAGAGATATAAAGAGACATCTTGGCAGAATTTATCACTGTCATTCAATAGCTTATTCTAAGATTACAACAATTTTCAAATCATAAACATCAGATGTTTTGTTGTCAACAAATGATAAACAATCTTTTGAATTAATCTTTAGTCCTGTCTGTATGCAAATAACTGGCTTTCAAATAATACATTCTGATTGGGTACTTAGAACGAAAAGGGATTGGTTCAAAAAGGAACCAATCCTGAGCCGCGCGGGAAGGCGCAAAATCAAACAATTGTCATTGGCTACAAGCTGGCCGGGAAAAATGTATAAAAGACGGCGCGGCTTGAGCCAATTCCTGTTCTCAACTCTTACTAAGAAATAAAGACTTTGCTGTGGAACCCGGTCACCTCGTGTTTTTCCAGACAAAACACTGGCGACGAGGATGGGATCGTCCTGAACGCGAGACCGAGCACGTGGTTGAGAGAAAATTCAGACGACAACAGAATGGCTGGGAACAACGCACCGCCCCGCACCTTTTAATCCCAACGAGAAGACTGGGATTCGTATGCAGACCGTTCCAGATGTACCTGGAGAGCAATGAGATGGAGGACATCTCAGAACAACGCAAGAGAGCCGTTTTCTTAACGCACTGCGGACGACCATTTTCAAATGGCAAAAGCCCTGGTGAAGCCCCGAGACGTTAAAAAGTTAACATGTCTGAACTCCAGAAACTACTGAAAACTCACTACGCACCAACCGTGTCCAACCTTCATAAGACGGCATGAATTCTACCGAGAGACCAGAGAGAAGGTGAAGATGTATAGTATTTCGTAGCGGCGTCTCCGACAGATAGGGGGAGAGTTGCGAATTCTTAAACCTCGATGAGGCTATTGAAGACGAGTGATATTGGGACTAAGTGACTCAACAGCGCAAAGCAAGCTACTGAACAAGCCTAAAATAACCTTAGTTGACGCCATCGTGGAAGCCACAGCCGCTGAAGCCGCGAAAAAATCGGCCGTTACCATGAGACAGATGAACACAAGCAGGGATGGAACTAAACCCTGGCCACAAGAAGAAAACAATCTCCCGTTACCACCCACCACAAAGACTATGGTGAAACGTCCGAGTCAGACGACGAAGACGACGAGGTCCACCGATGTATGCCGGCAAGAAAGAGCGCGGAAAGAAATTTTGGCGGGAATGCGCTGCTGCGGAGGAAGTCACCCAAGAGTGGAATGCAGGTTTCTCGATGCCATCTGCAGAAGTTGCAAGAAACGAGGGCATATCGAGAAAGTCTGCAGGAACAAAAAAAACTACAGCCAACGAGATGCCAACAATTCCCCCACACGAGCCGAGCCCAGGCGAGCGGAGAGAAAGTGGTGCGGAACAAGCAAACGCAAACAGAGAGAATACACATCAAAACTGTTACATAGGAGCCGCTAGACGGAAAGCAGAAAGAAGTTAACATAACAGTAAGAATGAAGGAAAACCCTGCGAAATGGAGTGGACTCGGGATCTTTCCTGTCCATGGTCTCGTGGAACACCATAAAACAAACTAGTCCCTGACATCTGATGACAGAACTTAAAAAGCAGCGGCTAACACTCAAGGACTACCAGGGAAACTGAATCCCGGTAGTTTGGGCATGCAATCAAGTCTCGTACAAACAGCATGTCGAGGTACTTCCGTTGACCATAGTCGATCGAGATAGACCGAGCCTCCTGGGCATCGAATGGTTTGGCCTTTGGGCATCGGATGACCGGATAGACCGAGTGAGCACAAACCGACTGGGAGGAAGACCTAATCCGGGAATTCAAGACGTGTTCGACGGCTCACTTGGCAAGTACCGGGGGAACCCTATTTCTTCAGGTCTAGAACCCACAGGTAGCCCCTAAAAGACTTAAAAGCCAGGCGAGTTCCGTTTGCTTTAAAAGCAAAGATTGAGAACAGCTAAATAAACTAGTAGCTCAGGGGGTGCTAGAGCCTGTGGACCATGCCAAATGGAAACGCCGATAGTCACACCTATTAAATCGGATGGGTCAATCCGAATCTGTGGTGACTCAAGGCGTACCCTGAACCACGCACTACAACAGAGCGCATACCCGGTGCCAGTAGTCCAGCATTTGCTACCATTCCCTGGGAGGAGGAAAATTTTTTGCCAAACTCGACCTGGCACAAAGCATACCAACAACTCCCAGTAGACCCCGAAAACAGCAGAGGCACAGACTATAGTTACACACAAAGGGCATTCAGATGTAAGAGACTCCAATTTGGAGTCAGTGTGGCACCAGGCGTGTTCAAGCCTCATGGAACGCCTCCTAAACGGCATACAGGGATCGTACTGTACTTCGACGACGTCCTAATCTCAGCAAAAAACGAAAACCAACTAAACAGACACTTAAAATGTACTAACTAAATTCAGGGAAGCTGGGACTAAAAGTAAAAAAGAAAAGTTGCTGCCTGGCTAAAAAGAGCGTCGGATTTCTGGGCTATTTAATAGACGGAGAGGGTATACACCCCACCGAAAAAGAAAACTAAAGCCATAAATAACGCACCAGAACCTAAGAACAAAAGCGAGTTACAAGCATTCTTGGGTCTAATAAATTTTTATAATGTTTTCCTACCAAATAAGGCTACAATAGCAGAACCGCTACACCGGTTCCTGGACAAAAAAGCAATTTGGACTTGGGGCACAAAGGAAAAAAAAAGCCTTTCAACAAAATAAAAAGATTGCTAACTTCAAACACGTTCTCATCCAATTTAGGACACGCTTACCATTGAGAGTGACCTGTGATGCTTCACCATTTGGAGTTGGAGCATCCTGAGCCACCAACTTCAGACGAAGAGAGGCGCCCATCGCGTACTAACTCAAAACTCTGTCAAAAGCGAGCGGAACTACAGCCAACTGACAAGAGAGGGTGCCTTTAGCAATTGTCGCTGGGGTAAAGCGTTTTCATGAATACCTTGTACGGGCGGGTTTTTTCAAATTGTCACAGACCACCAAACGCTACTTGGAATTTTGGCGGAAACAAGCCCACACCAAACATCCTGTCCCCAAGAATGACTTAGGTGGTCGGAGTTCCTAGCAGCCTACTCATACACCCTAATACACCGGCGGGAAAACAAATTTCCCATGCGGATGCTTTGAGCAGAGCACCATGGCCAGCAACGGAAGAAGACCGGCACCAACGATAACTGCCCTACAGATAAAGACCTGCCCCGATCTACCCATCTCCGCGAATGATGTCGCCAGAGCCACGGCAAAGACCCACTGACTGCCCGCATACTTAACTGGGTAGGTAGAGGCTGGCTGGAAAATCAAAAAACTGAGACTTTTAAACCTTTCCGGACCAGACAAACCGAACTCTCTATAGAAAGAAGATGTCTACTGTGGGGTGAGCGGGTAGTCATTCCAAACAACTTGCAAACAGGGTACTGGGCATGCTGCATGAGGGACATCCGGGAATTGTTAAAATGAAAAGCCTTGCGAGGAGCTATGTCTGGTGGCTGGCATTGATAAGGACTATTGAATATTGGGTCAACTCGTGCAACAAAATGCCAGAGAGACAGACATCTCCCTCCAAAGCACCTATAAGGGACTGGGAGTTCCAAGGGGCCCCTGGTTCATGGATCCATATCGATTTTCACGGCCCTACCAAGGGAACACGTTTCTGATTGTCGTGGACGCATACTCAAATTGGCTAGAGGTAAAAAATTATGCCATTAACGACAATCAGGATAGCGTGTGTATCCTTACGTAGGGCCCGTGAAATCGATCATGGATCCATGACCATGGGCCCCTTGCGAACTTCCCAGTCCCTATAGGTGCTTTTGGAGGAGGATGGTCTGTTCCTTCTTGGGCATTTGATGTGCGCACGAGTTGAACCAATATTATGTCCCTTATCCAATGCCAGCCACCAGACACTAGCTCCTCGCAAGCCTTTTCATATTTAACAATTCCTCCGGATGTCCACTCATGCAGCATGCCCAGTACCCTGTTTGTGCAATTTGTTTGGAATGACACCCGCTCACCCATCAGTAGACATCTCTTTTCGTATAGAGAGTTCGGGTTTGTCTGCGTCCGGAAAGGTTTAGAAAGGCGCTCATCTTTTTAGATTATTCTAATGTCATGCCAGCACTCTACCTCCCATTTAAGTATGCGGGGCAGTGCATGTGGGGTCTTTTTGCGCGTGGGTCTGGCGACATCATTTCGCCGAGATGCGTGGAGATCGGGCAGGTCTCTATCTGTTAGGGCATTATCGTTGGTGCCGGGTCGTCGTTCCGTTGCTGGCCATGGTGCTCTGCTCAAAGTCATCCGCCATGGAAATTTGTTTTCCCGGCCGGTGTATTTTAGGGTTGTATGAGCTAGGCTTGCTAGGAACTCCGACCACCTAGTCATTCTTCGAGGGACAGAGGGATGTTTGGTGTCTGGGGGGGCTTTGTTTCCGCCAAAAATTCCAAGTAGCGGGCTTTGATGGTCTGTGAACAAATTGAAAAACCCGCCCGTTACCAGGTACTTCATGAAAACGCTTGATACCCAGCGACAATATTGCTAAGGCCTCTCTTTCCAGTTGGCTGTTAGTTCCGCTCGGCTTTGACAGAGTTTGAGGTTAGATACGCGATGGAGCCGCCTCTCTTCCGTCTGCGAAGTTGGTGGCTCAGGATGGCTCCAACTCACAAATGGTGAAGCACACAGTGTCACTCTCAATGGTAGCGGTCGCTAAATTGGATGTGAGAACGGTGTTGAAGTTAGCAATCATTATTTATTTTTGTTCGAAAGGCTTTGTTTTCTTTGTGCCCCCAAGTCCAAATTCTTTTGTCCAGGAAACCGGTTAGCTCGGTTCTGCTATTGTAGCTTATTTTGGTAGCGAAAACAGTTGTATAAAATATTATATTAGACAAGGATGCTTGGTAACTCGCTTTTGTTCTTAGTTCTGGTGCGTTATTTATGATCGCTTTAGTTTTCTTATTCGGTGGGTGTGCATACCCTCTCATGTCTATTTACAATAGCCAGAAATCCGACCGCCTCTTTTTAAGCCAGGCAGCACTTTTCTTTTTTTACTTTTAGTCCAGCTCTCCCTGAAATTAGTTAGATACATTTTCTAATGTGAATACTTGCTGTTTTAGCTTGGATGTTTTCGTTTTTTGCTGAGATTGGACGTCGTCGAAGTCAGTACGACGTCCCTGATATGCGTTTAGGAGGCGTTCCATGAGGCTTTGAAACCACGCCTGGTGCCACATCTGGACTCAAATTGAGCAGTCTCTTACATTCTGGAATGCCCCTTTGGTGTGTAACTTAGTCTCTGTGCCTCTCTGCTGTTTCGGGGTCTACTGGGAGTTGTTGGTATGCTTGTGCCTAGGTCGAGTGTTGCGCAAAAAATTTTCCTCCTCCAGGGAATGTAGCAAATGCTGGACTACTGCACCGGGTATGCGCTCTGTTGTAGTGACGTTGGTCAGGGTCGCCTTGTAGTCACCACAGATTCGGATTGACCCATTCCGATTTAATAGTGTGTGACTATCGGCAGTTTCTCCATTTGGCATGGTCCACAGGCTCTAGCACCCCCTGCAGCACTAGTTTATTTAGCTGTTCCTCAATCTTATGCTTTTAAAGCAAAACGGAACTCGCCTGGCTTTTAGTCTTAGGGCTACCTGTGGTCAGACTGAAAGAAATGAGGTTCTCCCCGGTACTGCCAAGTGAGCCGTCGAACACGTTCTTGGATATTCCCGATTTAGGTCTCCTCCCAGTCGGTTGGTGCTCACTCGGTCATATCCCGGTCATCCGATTGCCCAAAGCGCAAAACCATTCGATGCCCAGGGAGGCTCGGTCTATACTCGATCGACGTTATGGTCAACGGAAGAGTTACTCGAACATCTGTTTGTACGAGACTTTGAATTGGCCCATTGCCAACTACCGGGATTTCAGTTTCCCTGGTAGTCCTTGAGTGTTACGCCGCTGTTTTTAAGTTCTGTCCATTCAGATGGTTCAGGTACTAGTTGTTTTATGTGTTCCAAACGAGACCAATGGACAGGAAAGATCCCGAGTCCACTTCCATTTCGCAGGTTTCTTCAATTTCTTACTGTTTATGTTTAACTTTCTTTCTGGCTTCCGTCTAGCGCGTCCCTATTTGTAACAGTTTGATGTGTATTCTCTCTGTTTTGCGGTTTGCTTGTTCCGAGCCACTTTTCTCTCCGCTCGCCTGGGCTCGGCTTCGTGTGGGGTAATTGTTGCATTCTCGTTGCGCTGTAGTTTTTTTGTCCTGCAGACTTCGGATATGGCCTCGTTTTCTTGCACTCTCGCAGATGGCAATCGAAGAAACCTGCATTCCACTCTTCTGGGTGATCTTCTCCCAGCCGCGCATTCCCGCCAAAATTTCTTCTCGCGCTCTTTCTTGCCGCATACTGCGGTGACCTCGTCGTCTCTCGTCGTCTGACTCGGACGCGTTCACCAAAGTCTTTGTTGTGGGTCGGTAACGGGAGAGTATTTCTTCTCTTGGCTCAGGTTTGAGTTCATCCCTGCTTGTTTCATCTGTCTCATTGAGGTAACGGCCATTGATTTTTTCGCGGCTTCAGCGGCTGTGGCTTTCCACGATGGCCTCAACTAAGGTGTATTTAGGCTTGTTCAGTAGCTTGCTTTGCGCGCTGTTGGAGTCACTTAGTCGCAATATCACTCGGTCTCTCATGCCTCATCGAGGGTATTAAGATTCGCACTCTCCCCTATCTAGATCGGAGAGCGGTTACGAAATCAGCTACCATCTCACCTTCTCTTGGTCTCTCCGGTAATCATGCCGTCTTCATTGAGGTTGGACACCGTGGTGCGTAGTGAGTTTTCAGTGAGATTTCTGGAGTTTCAGACCATGTTACTTTTTAACGTGCTCGGGGCTTCACCAGGCTGTTGCCTTTGAAAATGGTCGGTCGCAGTGCGTTTAAGAAAAACGGCTCTGCTTGCGTTGTTCTGAGATGTCCTCCATCTCATTGCTCTCCGTGGTACATTTCTGGGAAACGGTCTGGCATACGAAATCCCAGTCTTCCTCGTTGGGATTAAAAGGTGCGGGCGGTGCGTTGTTCCCAAAGCCATTCTGTGTGTCGTCTGGAATTTTCTCTCACCACGTGCTCGGTCTCGCGTTCAGGGACGATCCCCATCCGTCGTCGCCAGTGTTTTGTCTGGGAAAAAACACGAGGTAGGACCGGTGTTCCAACAGCAAAGTCTTTATTTCTTAGTAGAGTTGAGAACGAAGAACAGTTGGCTTCAAGCCGCGCCGGTCTTTTATACAATTTGTCCCGGCCAGCATTGTAGCCAATGACAATTGTTTTGATTTTGCCGCCTCCCTGCGGCTTCAGGGATTGGTTCCCTTTTTGA
>BHFT01000442.1:0-50275 GCA_004320025.1 Laticauda laticaudata
GAAAGCTGTCATTGGGTGAGAGCTGCCGGCTAGCTCTATAAGAAGAGCTGCCGCGGCTCGCTAAAGGCTACACAGATTTATACCTTGAATAAAGAGCTGAAGCTACGCTGGTTTCCTGTCTCCTGATTTCCTGTGCTTCTACACATAGTATCTTGCTAAAGTCAGATCTTGTTTTTCTTTAGATATCAATATTAGTCCTTTTCTAAGTCTTTGTCATTTTTTTTCTGTAAAATAACATTCATCATGCTTTATAAAGATTGTAAAATTCTATCCTCAAAACACTTATAATACAAACTCTATAACCTATGTGGTCCAGGCACTTTTCCTGATTTACTCTTTTTAATAGCTTGTTTAAATTCTCCTATTGTTATATATCCATTGATATTTCAGTGAAGAAAATAGAGGAATATTGCAAAAAAGAAAATCTACTGAAGATCACCAAAGAACAATGATAAATTATAAATGGATATAAATGTCATCAATGCAATTTAGACTAATATTAATAAAATGTTTTTATAACTACATTGTCTATTAATACAGTACATATCATCATTTCAATATCATTTGAAGCCATTTCCCTGGTTTATTCACAAATTAATTTTTCTCTTTCACATAATGCAATTTTATTTCTATTTATCATTAATATAGATAGCTGCTGCTGCAAAAATCTTAATTTATTCAGAAATGCTTATATGGAATTCTCTTTTTATCCCATCTAAAATATTTGTTTCTTCTTTTGTCTCTTAAATTTGTAATTACTGTATATTGTATCAAGGCTTTACTTGTGTCCCCAACCATTTTCAAAGCAGTACCTTGATTTAATTTTAAAAAATCATTTATTTTTTTTACAATCCTCAGCAATTTTTTCTTTCTGTAATAATTCCATATTTAGTCTTCATCTGAAAGAACTAGAATTTTTGTTATAAACCACACACTTACAGGATTATGGTCTAATAAGTCTTTGATAATTTTTTTAGTAACCAAATCACATCTATTTTTGAAAAGCATCTATGTTTTTCTGAAAAAGCTTAGATAATATCTGAGGCTTAAGTTATTTAAAATATACTAGTTATCATGGGTATCCATGGATGGGGAGGTCAAGAAGGGATAACTGATAAAAGCAACATAATACCACTGTAAAGCAATTTCTGCTCCTTTTGTACATGCAAAATCAACTGGGATGTTGGACTCGAAATGGGGTAGGCATTACTTTGAAGCTCAAAATGCCTATAAAATGAGCAAATAGGAATATGAATATAGCTTCAATACTTGCTTATGTAGACATGTTAATGTTTATCATAATAAGTGGATACAAAATCAAGCAGCATCTCCTGGTTTAACACAAAGATAAATATTCTCTGAAAAGGGAGATGTACTTAGTCTGTGTGAATTATTTGATCCCATCAGAACAGTGTTCTCTGTTTTGCAAAGAAGGATACAGATTCAACCCTATAGGATGGGGAAATAATAGGCACTTGAAAGATTGAAAAAAAGTTATCCTGGATCTACATTGGCAAATATGAAAGTTATGGATGAAAGTATATTCCTAGTTTCAATAAATGAAAGAGGCAATAGTATTGTGAAGTCATTTCTTTAATGTTTTAATTGAATGCATGGAATTAAAAGAGGCTTGATAGGAAGTGCTCAGTTAAGTTAGAATTTCCAAAATACAATAAATTGTGTCATCTTTTTACATATGGTTCCTAATCCATAGAAATTGTTGCCATGTACACAAAATCTGGCTCTTCTAGGAATTCAACATTTTTGGTCTTGGTGACAATGTGTCTGCTTTTACAATTTATATGTAGAACATAATCACACTTTACTTAATAAATAAGCAAAATCAATAGACTACCTTCAACCAGTCTGAAGGGACAGGGCTCTAAACTCTTAAGCCCCTGTCACACAGCACCAACAGATGGAAAGAGGATGTAAAATGGAGAGAAACACTGTTAACGTATGCATCCGTTCTGTATCACTGCGTCCGTTTTTCATACTTCTTATCCATCCAGCATCCGTCTACTGACATTTCATCCGCTCAAAAAGTTTTGAGCTGCAAAAAATTTTTTGAGCGGAAAAAGTATCCAACGTGTCCATTCTACATCCGCTATGCATACAGAGAACATCCGTTATACGTCCGTTCGTCATCCGTTATGCGTCCGCTATATCCACGAGGCATCCGCTGCGCATCCTTGCAACTCGCATCTGCTCCAGCAGAAAATGGACACAGGGAGGAAGTGAAAGGACATGGAACGGACACGCAGCGTTAGTAGCATGGACGTAGAAAGGATGAAAGCAGATGCAGGCTCGCATAGAAAGCATTAAAATGGAAAAAACGTTCATATAGGGGACGTATCTCTGATATTAGGATGTCTGAAGGATGTCTAGAGGATGCAAAAGGACACCTAGCGGAAAACCTATATTTCTATAAAAAGGGGGAGAATCACCTGGATCTCACTTTCAGTCCAGCAGCCCTGCAGTGCAGACCTCTTCAGCCTTCATCTGGCTCTTGCTCTTCCACAGCATCCAGTCATCTCCACCATGGATTGTCTCAACACTCCTTTTGGTAGCCACCATCGTTGTACAACAGTGCGAAGCCCTCTACAGGCTCTTTCACCTGTTCTACGGGAAAAAAAGGAGGTGGCCAAGAAGTGTCTAGATCGAAGATGGATGCGAGAAAGAGCCGAGTACGGACTATATAACAAGCTGATGGTGGAGCTGAGGAATGAAGACTCTCGTGCATTCCAGAACTTCATGAGGATGCGCCAGCCATGTTTGACGAAGTTGTGGAGCGGCTGAGACCCAGGTTGACCAAGGCAAACACCAACTTCTGGCCCAGCCTGGACCCTGGGCTGAAGGTGGCACTGACTCTGTGCCACCTGGCCTCAGGGACACGTACAGAAGTAATGCAGTATGCCTGGAAGGTGCCACACAACACCATCAGCATTGTGGTCAGAGAAGTGGTGCAGGCCATCATCGAAGAATACCTGGAGGAGCTCCTTCAGTGCCCTCCACTGAAGAAGGCTGGAAGAAAGTTGCAGAGCAGTGCCATCAGAAGTGGAACTTCCCCCACACCGTTGGAGCCATAGATGGGAAGCACATCAATGCTTCAGGCAACGGGTCATCTTCAGATGCCCAGTCACCTCAAGGAGGAACTGGAACCAACCTCATCATGGGCTTCTCTCAGATCCAGACCCCCTACCAATGACACAAAAGATGTGCCCTACTTCATCGTGGGGGATGAAGCTTCTCCCACAGAACCTACCTCATGAAGCCCTACACTTCCAGATGTCACCCGTGAAGAGAGGATCTTCAACTACAGGCTGTCCGGGCAAGGCGGGTGGTGGAGAACGCCTTTGGCATCCTGGCCAACAGGTTCCAGGTACTTCTCACACCATGCAGCATAGCCAGAGACCTTGAGGAACATCATGGAAGCTTGCTGCATCCTGCACAATTCATGCGCACCCACTACCCAGTGTTGCAGAACAGGCTCTTGGACCACCAGCAAGGCAATGGGGACATGGAGCCTGGTGAATGGAGGCAAGGGCAAAACCTGATAAGATACTGTGGATGTGCAAGGCCCCAACAGAGCTTCACGTGAAGGGAAGAAGCAGCGCAACCTCCTGAAACACTGGTGCAACTCCCCAGCTGGAGCAGTGGAGTGGCAAGACAGGATGGTAGATATGGATTAGATGGTAGATGGTAGATGGATGCTTCCTTCAGCCTGTCTCATCACACTGATGAGATTGGTGCCATGTATGTTGAGTGGCCCTACAATGAACAGGGCATTTAATAAAGAGTTGTGTTTATGTTGAAATGTGTTGATGAATGATTAAATTGTTATTGATAATAAAGGGCCATAGGTGTGGCACCTGGGAGGGTGGACCATACAGTCCCACTATGCTTGCACTGGGAGGTTTATCTATCCACAGCTATTACCCATCCACAGGTATCCCTGCCCATCCCACAGGTATCCCTGCCCATCCCACAAGCATGCAAAGGCTTAAACCATTTCTAAAAGTTTCCACCAAGACTTTATTGGACTAAAATAACTGAAGCAAGTGGTGTGAAGCAAAGATAAAACTTTATTAATAACAAACTGTAAAAGCAAAATGACCCAAGTAAAGTGTTCCCAAGGAAAGATAAAGTCAACAGGTAGCAACCAGTCTTCTGGCACTCTCTCTCAGTCACTCTGAGGGTGCCCATAGTCTCAGGGTGAAGGGTCCAGGTTCTGTGGAGGTGGCTGCTGCTGGAGTGCTGGTCTGAGGCACCATTGGGGTGCCTGGCCCCGAGGGGACCACAGGGGATGGTGTGTGGAGGAAGCTCTCAGACAGCTGGCTCAGTCCCGTGATGTTTGTGAGCCCCTTCCTCCATGACATGGGGTGTCAGTCCAAGACCGATGACAGATGTTCTGAGGCCGGGCTTGGCTGTGGGGTGGAGGAAGGAGGAGTGTAGTGGGGCTGTCTGGTCTGCAGCTGAACGAGGTGAGGTGTGGGTGGCATCTGTGGTCTGGGTGGCATCTGTGGGCGTGGGTGGCATCGGTGGTGTTCGATGAACCTGTGCCTGGACCGGGAAGGGCTACCTGTGCTGCTGGAACTCCTAGTATCTGTAGCCTTGGTAGGTGAGGGCCTGTGGAAAGCCTTGGAAGGGCTGTGACATCACCTGGGGTGGAGGAGTAGACCTGGACTGGGTTGGAGCAGGTTCACTGGGCCTGGAGGGGTTGGTGCAGAAAGACCTGTGATCCTCTCCTTGAGGGTCTGGTTGACGTAGGTGAGGAAGGGCTTGCGGTTGGAGGATGGTATGGACTGAACTCTCTGGTGGGCTGCCTGAGAGAAGAGGGTTGACGGGGCTGCTCCTCAGTGGCGGATCTCACCCTCCAAGAAGCTGTACTTGGCCATCACGTAGGTTCTCCTGCTTCGGTGAGCTGACCGCGGCCTGCCAGACTTCTGAGGTGCAAGCTTCCCCTAACCAGGTGTGTATGGTCTCCACCACCCAGGGAGGACCTCCCGAAGGTGTAGCCCGGCTCTTCTCCTTCTCTCTCCATAGCCGCCCTGCTTCTCTTAGTCGTCGGATGGGAGAGGCCGCTTTGGCTTGTTCCTTCCGCATAGCTATATGTTCTCTTCTCGTCGCTCAGCCTATTTCGTAGCACCTCACTCCTCATTCGTTCGTTCTTATATTGAAGTTTATGGTCCTTTCTGCCTCAGCTTGCGCGGTAATGCTTTCTGTCCTCCGTCTTGCGTTAGTGGTCTTCTGGCGCGTTCGAATCAGAGGGGCTTTGAGGGTTCTATGGGGCTGCTACTCACTAACCAGCAGCCGTTAGCAGCAGGCAAATGACGTCTAGCAGCACAAACAGCATCTGACGTCTGTAGCACCGCGGTAGAAAAGCAGGCAGACCGAGAGCGAGCACCAAGCAGGAGTACCAGGCGACCAGAGAGAGACCAGTCTTAGAGAGCACCAGCATGGACAAGCACCGCACAAGAGCCACCAGCAGGCAGCACCAGCAGTAGTAAGCACTCAGCAAGAAGCACTCGACCGGAACACCCAGCCGATGTTAAGCACCAGCCCAGAAGCACCAGCACCAGGAGCATGCAGCTCAGCCAGAGTAAGCCCCCGAGCTAGATATGCCCCGAGCACCGAGGATAGCATCCGAGCAGAATCCCCGGAGCACAGCATGAGTCGCCCGAGCAAGACAGTGAAGCGCCGGTAGCATAAGCAGACTTGAGGGCCAGCGGGTGGGGGGGTATGGTGCGCATGTCCTTCTTTGCCAGGGCTTGGCAGAAGATTGGCACAGGCCCTCTTCTTCTCCCATGGTTGTGGCTGGAGAATGGTGCTGGAGCGAGCGAAGGTCGTTCTTCTGATAGTGGTGGACCCTGTGCTGCGAGCTGGCATCTCTGTTTTATCATCCGCGGCTGACGAAGTGCTATCCTCCTCCTCTATGTTATCGCAGTCTAACCTTTTGCATCCGCTAGGTCATTTCTTAGGCTCCATCATCTTGCAGTCCGCTTCCTTCCAGCTTGCTACTGTACTGTCGCCTCTATTGTGGCTCTTCCGCCGGAAGCCTGTGGATGTGCCACTTGTCCGCTATCCATCCGTCTAGGCTTCCGTGGTGAGCATCCGCGTTTACATCCTGTGCTAAGCAGTCCTCTCGTCCTCCTGTCCGTTTCGATTTCTGGTGTGTTGTTCGCTCCTGTTTATGCCAAATTTGGGGGCATCTTTTGAAGAGCGACTTTTGAGAGCGGATAACAATGGATGGAAAATTTTCTTGTCTGCTGTGTCCTTTTTACATACTTTTTGCATCCATCAGCCTATATGACAGGCCCTTTAGGACCTGTTCTTAGGACCAAAAGGTAAGAGAGAAGACAGAGGAAGAAGAATAATTCTTTTTATTTATCATTAAATTTCTATTCAATTGCTATAATGCCTCAATTCAACCAAGTGACTCTGGGTGGTTTACAATTCTAAAATTCTAACACAATTTAAACAATGAAAAAAATTAAAACAAAACCATCCCACAAATAAATAAATACAAACAGAAGCCAAGATAATTAATTTAACAGTAAAGCCAAAAAATGCCTTCTGAACACTGGCCTGGAGTACAGAGCCAAGTTTTTAAAGCTTAGCAAAAAACCAATAGGGTTGGGGCCATTCTAATCTCTCAGGGAAGAACAGCCCACCAGTTAGGAGCTACAGCAGAGAAAGCCTGTCTTCTAGTTCTTGTCAGTCATCACTCTGGCTGATGGGATCTGAACCATGTCCAGTTTGTTGGATTAAATTGGATGGGTTGAGAAAACCCCTCAGGTAGCGAATCCCAAGTCATGAAGAACTTTAAAGGTGACAACCAGAACTTTGAATTGCACCTGGAAACACACTGGCAACCAATCCAGTGGTAATCCATGTGCTCTGTATCTGGATCATTTACTACCCACACAGCTACATTTTGTACCATCTGAAATTTCCTTTTTTAAAAGATGATTTAATTCTAGTTTATTTTCATTTTCTATTTTTTATTTTTTATAATATATTTTTATTAGCTTGTCAAAAAAGAAATTTTAAAAAGTAATAGAAAACTAGAAAGGAGAGCAAAGAAAAGAAAAAAAGAGAAAATATGGTGTAAAGAAGGAAAAGAAAAGAGGCACTGCCTTCCAACTCTCTTCAGCACAGTAGAACATAACAATATTAGAACCTCAACTTTTTACATTTAAACTACAGTATATACTAGCCATTTCTATGCAATATATTATCTGTTCAGCAAAAACAAAAACAAAGTTTCATTTTTTTTTCATTGCAAGCACCAAATCTGGAAGCAATTTCTAAATAGAAACAACATTAAATATATTATCTTCTTGGATAAAAGAGTCAATTTGACTATCTCTGCTTCTTTTTGTTGTGGGGAATAGTATATATTTGTGTTTACTCATTAATCTTTATAAACTGTCATAATTTATATTAAAAGAATTTATATTATTTCAATTTTTAACCCTAAAAGGAGAAAACACTTTTTCCGGTTTTTCTATTTTACAAACTTTAAAAAGGGGGAAAAGCCCCTTCATTTTAAACCTAGGACCCAAAACTATATTAAATTTCCAAATGCTCTTCCAGGGCAAGTCCAATTTTATCCTACAAAGGGTAAATTTATTCCCCCCCAAAATGTTGCATTATTCCGCTAAATTGCAGACTGTAGAATGCAATGCATTATTCACTAATTTTTTCCTTGCACTCACCTTGCAGAATAATTCTTATACTGTTTTGGTCAGGATCTACAGAGGAACCCTTTTGTTTTTGGAGCTGCTGAGTCAGTATTTCTAACAAATGAAATTGCTGCTTGACATTCAAATGTTAATGAATGCAGAATGTTATCCACCATATTTTAACATAATTTGGTATACATAGGGCTCCATAGACAGAGGTCACCCATTCAAGGACTGGCTTAGCATTTCAAATGATCAGATAGATTGATACTTTTGCTCCAGGCAGATAAAATATCAAGAACCATTTCAATAATTTGTTTTTTTCCTCCATATATACATTTTCCCAATTACTGACTTCAATAGAAAAATTGTGAAAATAATCACACTGATAGAAGAAATGGAAGAGAAATCTTAGGATGCAGTTCAACAGGTTTTGGAGATTGGCACTTATTCAGGGTCAACAGACCTTCCTGATCTAATCATGTTTCTAACAAAGTCAGATTGTAGTCTGATCTCTTCAGCCTATTCTTCATACCTACCAATAAAATACTAAACTCTTCCTAGAGGAACTTGAGTCATAGGAAGAATTGCTTCTTTCTTTTGCCATCTTTAGTGAGCATCTGCAAATTATTGCAATTCTATTGTCTTCATATTATATTAAATATACTACAATAACTTTGTTCTTTTTCTTCACATTCTTTATTGACCTTGTTTTGCTTTTCTCCTCCTCAGAATGTCCACCGGTCTTGGCTGCTGCCATAGTAACGTATCAGCCATGGCATTAAGTTTATTAAAGTTTGCTCTACTCTGGAATCCAGGTTTTTAACTTCAACTCAATTTTAATTTCCCTTGGTTTCAAAAATTTCAGTATTACATGGTTGTTTTTTCTTTCAGTTTCTTCTTTCAGTGTGTTGGGTTAGGATCAAATCACAAATACCTGTGAGTTGTCTTCTACCCTCAAAAGGAGAAAAATATCAACACAAAGAGTGAAGAGTTTCCTGTAAAAATTAATGTTTCTCATGCCTCTTCATTGATCAACAATTGCCTATTGAAAAATAACATTCACATCTCCCCTTGGTTAAATGATAGAAATAGATACTATTGACAGTGTTGCTTTGATTTGTTCTTGCACTTATTTTTACCAATATATTCTCAACAGTGCCACCAAATTAATTTTCTTGGATTTCTGTGCTACTATTTTAAACAAATGACTTGCCTTCATCTCCTTTTTTCATTTATTCCCTTTTACTGCTGTTCCCTTTGAACAAGCTAGTTCCTTCCATTGCCAGATTCCAATCATGAAATTTTTTCCTGTTTGTTTTGATTATGCTACATTGGTCTGAAGGGCTGCAACTAAATTTTATCTCTAAATTTAAGATTCTCCTGATGTACTTTCATCTGTATTTTCTATCTTAAGGATAAGATAGTTAGAATCTGTGTGACAGGTCACATGCTGTATGATGAGTGAACCTAATCATCATGACTTCTTATTTTCTTTTTGTGAATATAAAATAAATGTGATCATCTTTTTTAACTCATTACTTGACATGACTATTTTTCTTCATTGTGTGAATGTTGTTGATCTAATGGTTTACCCATTGTTTTTGATTTCTGGTCATTCACTTTTTCCCAAGTTACTAGATCAGAAACAACTATTTTCTAATCCAGTAATGTTGGGGAAACTTAGTTATATCTAAAGAATAAAACCAACTGTGTGAAAATTTGCTATTTGCATCACATTGAGTTAAATTATCACTTAGATCAGTTGCCACTGAGATAAACTTTCTTGATTATTAGCGATACCATGCAATTTTTAATGTGTACTCACGTAAAAGTAGCAGACTCTGAAGTGCATTTTCATGGACTTCTGTACGGTTGAAATAATATACACATGTGCCCAAACTTAATTTCTATCTGAATTACTTCTTTTCTTTTATTCTGAAAAGAAGTGCTGAACCTAGAAACATTCCAGCTAATAATATATTTGCTTTGTTTTGTATAGCTAGTAAAAATGTTTCATATTGTAATATAATTTAATAAACTATAGCATTCAAGTACATTTTTAAAAGATTTACAAAAGTAGCTGTTTAGAAAAAAATCATGTCAAATGAATATTCCTTCTTTGTATTCCACTTTAACCTTGACAATAATAAATAACCACAAGCTAAAGAGCTTTAGATGGGGGAGTATTTTGTTAAGGACTTTAACTCAGCAGTAGGCCAAGCCAAAATGAACCCCTTAAGAAGCTACACCATTGCCTGAACAAGATCTAATGAAAACCTAAGAGAATTTGTTCTATGAGCCAGTGGACTGGAGCAACCTTTAACATGCAGGAAACTGAAGTTAATTAAACTGATACAGGCATTCCATCCATCATCTAATCAGTATATTCCATCTCCAAGCTGATTTACATATTGCAGATAAAAAACTAGAGTAAACTGATAATCTTCTATGATTTAATATTTGTGTATGTGTATACACACACACATATACATACACACATATGTGTTTATATATGTTTACTATCTTCTCTGTAAATGTTTACTAACTTCTATGCCATGTTTACTACCTTCTATGATTTAATATTTAATATTAATATTAACACACACGCACTGTAAATAACTGAATCTATCTATCTATCTATCTATCTATCTATCTATCTATCTATCTATCTATCTATCTATCTATCTATCTATCTGAGTTATCTACAGAGTTTATTTCAACTTCTTCTGAAGCAGTAAGCATTTATCTTCAAAATACTTCTGACACTCAGCAGACGGTAGCAGTGTTAAATTATCTCTTTACACTGGAAATGCAAACAAAGATTCTTTTACTGAAAAAAAACCTATTTCAACCAGTTTAGTACTTTTGCTTTGAATGAAACGTGATCAAGCCAAACTCATATTTCACTAATCAATGGAGGCTTTTTGCTGGAGCATTTTGTGGGGTTACATCTACACTTTGGATTGAGAAGTAACTCCGTTTTCTCAATTAAGGCATCATTATTGCAATACCCTGGATGTGATAAGAAAAGAGGTACACAAAAACCTATTAAATATAATTTTCTTGGTTACTAAGTCATCTGTTGTCTGTTGATCTAGTAGTAGAGAGTGACATTTCAATACTCTTTAATATTAAAATAAATATTAAAATAAACTGTTGGGTAGAAATGATTTTAAAATTGTAAAATCTGTTTTCAACATTTCCCATGAAGTTGTTATTTTTCAGGGGAAGAAAGGCTTTCATGGGTCATAGAATCACATTGTAGAAACTGTAAAGCCATTAAATCTTGGGAATGTGGTGTCTCATGTGGTGAGGATTCTGGGTTGATAATTAGCAAGCCTGTGTTTGAGACCCAAGTGCTGCTATGTGATGGGATGAGTGCCTGTCATTCACTCCAGCTCCTGCTGACCTAGCAGTTTGAAAGCATGCAGTCCCAATAAAATAGAGAGGTACTGTTCTATATGCAAGTGGTTTAATCCTAGGCTACTGTTCTGATTGGTACAGAAATGTAAGAAGTGGATTGGTTTGCGAGCTAGGAACCATCCAAGGAGCTGCTGAAAGGCGGCAAATTTAAAGAAATGCCATCGGCTGAAAGCAAGCAGGCCAGCCTGTATAAAAGGTTGGCTGCGGCTGCAGCCAAAACTGTTCCTATTCTGACTACTGTTCAAAATAACCTTTTGTTGTTGGAAACCCGGTCTACCTCGTGTGTTTTCAAACAAAACACTGGCGACGAGATGGATCGTCCTGAACGCGAAAAATCTGCACGCGGTGATAGGAGCCAGACGCCAGCAGAGATGTCTGGAAGCAAACGCACCGCCCGCACCCTTCAACCCGAACGATGAGGATTGGGAAGTCCATACACAGATCGCTTCCAGATGTATCTGGAAAGCAATTGGAATGGATGACATTCTCGGAAACAACGCAAGCGAGCTGTATTCCTCACCCATTGCGGACCAACGGTTTTTAAAATGGCCAAGGCCCTTGCGAAGCCCCGAGACGTTAAGCAACTAACCTGGCCAGAACTACAAAGAATCCTCAAAGCGCACTACGCTCCGGCAGTGTCAAACTTAATAAAGCGGCATGAATTCTACCGCAGAGACCAGCGAGATGGGGAGACCGTCGCCGATTTCCGTGGCTGCTCTACGGCAAATAGGGGGTGAGTGCGATTTTCTCAACATCGACGAAGCGATGAGAGATCGGTGGTATTAGGGCTCAGAGACATTACAGCACAAAGTAAGCTGTTAAACAAGCCCAATATCACTGTGACCGAAGCAATCGCGGAAGCCATGGCCGCCGAAGCCGCAAAGAAATCGGCGGTCAAAATGAAACAAATGGCCAAAAATGGCGAAGAAACCCCAACTAGAGAAGGAAGCAGCCTACCACACCACCCATTTCGAAGAGTCGAGAGAGGAAACCGAATCAAGCGAGGAAGACGACGAGGTCCACCGTCTGCTCACAATAAAAAAAGAGCGCGAAAAAAGAAATTGGCGGGAATGCGCTGGCTGCGGAGGAAACCATGCCCGATCCGAATGCAGTTTCTCGATGCCTATCTGCAGGTACTGTAAAAAACGCGGACACATCGAGAAGTCTGCAGGAATAAAAGAAACTATAGCCCCACGAGATGCAGAATTCCCCAGCACGAGCCGAGCCTAAACGAGCGGAGAGAAAAGTGGCAACATGAGAAACGAGCCAATACACACCACAAACCGTCAACATAGAAAGCGCCCAGACGAAAGCGGCAAGAAGGTTAAAGTGACTGTAACCATCGAAGGGAAGCCCTGTAAGATGGAGGTGGACTCCGGGTCTTTCCTTTCGATGGTTTCTTGGGATACTATAAAAAAGCTGATCCCAGACATCAAATCCAGACAATTACAAAACAACCTTTGACTCTAAAGGACTATCAGGGAAACCAGATCCCTGTAATTGGCATGGACAATTTTTAGTCACTTATAGCAACACGTCAAAAGACTGCCGCTAACCATCGTCGACCGGAGACAGACCGAGCCTCCTGGGCATCGAATGGTTCGCACCCTTGGGCATCGGGGTGACGCGGGGTCGATCGAGTTACTACCACCAATTGGGAAGATGACCTCATCCGCGATTCCAAGACGTTTTTGACGGCTCACTGGGCAAAGTATCGGGGACACCCTATCTCTTTTAGCCTAGATCCCCAGATAGCCCCAAGAAGATTAAAAGCCAGACGAGTTCCCTTTGCACTAAAGGCTAAGATAGAGGAACAACTCGACAAACTAGTAGCCCAGGGGTATTTAGAACAGTGGACCATGCCAAATGGGAACACGCCTATCGTTACACCCATAAAACCTGACGGGTCCATTAAGAATCTGTGGTGACTATAAGGCAACCCTGAAACCATGCCTTACAACAAGCGCATACCCAGTGCCAGTAGTCCAACATTTGCTCCACTCCCTGGGCAAAGGAAAATTTTTTTGCTAAACTGGACTTGGCAACAAGCCTATCAGCAACTTCCCAGTGGACCCAGAGACGGCAGAAGCGCAAAACCATAGTCACACACAAGGGGCATTTCAAATGCCACCGACTCCAAATTTGGAGTAAGCGGGCACCGGGCGTTTTTCAGAGTCTGATGGAACGCCTCCTTAATGGCATACAAGGGTAGTTCCCTATTTCGACGACGTCTTAATCTCGGCCGAGACGAGACTCAACTTAAAAAAAGACTCACAGAAGTACTTACCAAATTTTAGGGAATCTGGCCTTAAAGTAAAAAAGGAAAAATGCTGCCATAATGAAAAAAAGCGTTGAATTCTTGGGCTACTCAATAGACGGTGAGGGCATCCACCCCACAGATAAGAAAGTCAAGCCAATACAAAGAAGCACCTGAACCGAGTAAAAAACAGAACTACAAGCCTTTTTAGGACTTATTAATTTCTATCATGTATTTTCTGCCAAACAAGGCCACTATAGCTGAACCGTTACACCCGTCTTTTAGATAAAAAAGCAAACTGGACTTGGGGTAGCAAAGAAAGGAAGGCTTTCCAGAATATTAAAAAGTTGCTAACATCCACAAACGTTCTCATCCAATTTAGCAACACACTGCCTCTAAGAGTGACCTGCGACGCTTCACCATTTGGAGTAGGGGCCGTCCTAAGCCACCAACTCCCTGATGGCGAAGAAGCACCTGTCGCATACTATTCTAGGACTCTATCAAAGACTGAACAAAATTACAGTACACTGGACAGGGAAGCCCTAGCAATTGTCGCTGGAGTAAAACGCTTCCATGAATATCTGTACGGGCGGGCTTTTCAAATTGTAACGGACAACAAACCATTGTTGGGAATTTTGGCGGGAAACAAGCCGACGCCTAACATACTGTCACCAAGAATGTCTAGATGGTCAGAGTTCCTTGCCAGCCTATTCCTATACTCTGACGCATCGACCAGGGAAACAAATTTCCCATGCGGACGCTTTGAGCAGAGCACCCCTACCAACTACTGAGGAAAACCCGCACCAGCGATGAACATGTTGCAAATAGAGACTTGTCCCGATCTACCCATCTCCGCCTATGATGTCGCAAGAACCACCGCTAAGGACTCATTGACTGCCCGTATTCTTGGCTGGGTAGGTAAAGGCTGGCCGGAGACGCAAAAAAACTGAAACTTTTAAACCGTTCGGTCCAGACAGACTGAACTATCTATCCTAAAGGGGTGTTTGCTGTGGGGAGATCGGGTGGTCATCCCAGCCAAGTTGCAGCCCAGAGTACTAGGGATGTTGCACGAGGGTCACCTGGGATGGTTAAAATGAAAAGCCTGGCCAGGAGCTATGTGTGGTGGCCAGGCATTGATAAAGACATAGAGTATTGGGTGAACTCTTGCCATAAATGCCAGAAAATCAGACCTTCTCCCCCACAAGCACCCATCAGGGACTGGGAAACCCCTAGGGGACATGGTCTAGAATCCATATAGACTTCGCGGGTCCAACCAAGGGCATACCTTTCTGGTTGTCGTTGATGCCTACTGAAATTGGCTTGAAGTAAAAATCATGCCATCAACGACAACAGAAACACTAGTAAAAAAATTAGACGAACTTTTCGCCACCCACGGTCTACCAGACGTTCTGGTCTCGGACAATGGACCACAACTAACAAGCTTGCCATTCGAGCAATACCTAGCCTCCCTAGGTATCAGGCATGCCCCTAACCGCGCCGGCCCATCGGCTGCAAACGGCAGAGCCGAGAGAATGGTTCGATTTACAAAGGAAGGGCTAGAAAGAATGGACATAGGCGATGTCCAAACAAAAAGTAAACCGATTACTAACACTACCAGCATATAAGCCCAGTACAGTCACTAACAGTCCCCAGCGAATTACTTATGGGACGAAAATTACGCTCCACACCTTGACAGACTACACCCAGATTTTAACCCGGAAAACCCCCCTGTTCCTCCACAAAGTTTAGACAATTCCAGTTAGGCGACTTGGTATAGCGCGAAAAATTTCACGGGTGAACCATTGTGGGTACCTGGACAAATTACCCCAACTTACAGGCCCCAAATCCTACCGCTTAACGGTAGACGATGGCAAGGGATGGAAGCGGCACATAGATACCAGCTTCGATCCCGAATAATTGAACGCCAACAGACACACAACCAATCGCCGACAATACAAATAACCTCAAACCAGGGAGGGGGGGGAACGGCGAGAATTTAATAAGAACCGTTTAAAACTAAAAACAAACGATTATTACCAACAAAAGAGCAAATAAAAGACTCACTTGTTTGATAGAGACTTGCAAGAAGAGCCCGTCGGAAGGGCCAGCCAGGCCAGCTTCACCTGCCCATTTGGAAACGGGTGGGAGTGGCGAAACCGCCGGCCCTAAGCAAACTCAGGCGGCGGCAAAATGGCTGACTCACCCTTCGCAGACGGTCCCTGAGCGAAGATCGGAAGAACAGCAGCCCATCTGAACCGGTCGATAGTCTTCACGAGGAATGAACCGCGCAAGTCTAATCGGGTTCGGAGAAGCCCATCTACCTGCGTGAACTATGTAACCACGTAGGAACTAAACTAAGAGGAGGGGTGTTCATATATGCAAGTGGTTTTAATCCTAGGCTACTGTTCTGATTGTACAGAATGTAAGAAGTGGATTGGTCACTAGGAACCAATCCAAGAGCTGCTGAAAAGCGGCAAAATTTAAAGAAATGCCAATAGGGGCCTGAAAGCAAGCAGGCCAGCCTGTATAAAAGGTTGGCTGCGGCTGCAGCCAAAAACTGTTCTATTCTGATACTGTTGTTCCTATTCTGACTACTGTTCAAATAAAACCTTTTGTTGTTGGAACCCGGTCTACCTCGTGTGTTTTCAAACAAACACTACCACTTCAGTGGGCACATTAATGGGGACATGAAAGGACTTCCTAACCAGGCATTCCCTGGGCAACAGCGATGTCACCAGCTAATCCTTTCAACCTGGAAGCATCTTGGTGCTTCTGACATGAACACAAGCAAGCCACTAAATCCAGCATTGGTTTTTAATATTGTTATTGTTCTCTTGGTGCTATAGTAACTTAGATATCTCAAAATAGAAGGAGACAGATTCTGGTTTTATTATATACTAAATATGTATTGTGCTAAAATAATTATTAATAAAAAATACTTTCTCATATCCTTTATGTGATAACATTATATACTAATTAACAGTCTTTAAATTTACCCAATAACAGGCACTTTGACAGCATAGTCTCTATACATAACCATATTTTTCATCAGCAAAATGGATACTTGACATCTTTATTCCCTAAAGGTATTTTAGAATATAAAGATAGTGAGCTTTCAGCTCCGGCACACTGGGTGGGTGGGTTTGGTTTTCCCACCATCACTATTGCCTCAGCATAAAAAAGAGTTGAGGATGATGGGAACATCACCAGGGGTTAATTAAGTTGAGGGGTTAATTAAGTGGAAACTTATAACCCATATCTGAGCTAAGCATGACCTGACAAAAAGGGAAATAATTAAAAATGATTGGTTTAATGGGAAGGGATTAAAAAGTGTGGGACAAGGGGGCTGTGATGTGAAAAGAAAAAAATTATTTATTTTTATTTATTTTATTTTGTCAAGCAATTATAAGATAACAGGTTTAAGTATAAGCATAGTTATGAATACATGAAATGAATATATATAAGAAAAAGAAAAATGTGAGACGATGAAGATTGGATCAAGCAGGAGAGAATTGACAAGAGTTAGGGAGGCCTATATATACTGGAGATTATTCATTCAGAGAGGGACTGATGATAGCTTCAGTATGAGTATGTTTTGTTTCCTGTTGTTTTGCCTTTCTGAAAAATAGAGGTCTGGTAACAGACTGCTTCTATAGTTTGCAGGGATCCAACATCACATTTTTGATATACACTAGATATCAGAGACTAACAGTGTTCCCTGCACTTTCAGTATTTAGTCATGACGGCCACATGACTACGGAGACGTCTTTGGACAGCACTGGTTCTTTGGCTTTGTAACAGAGATGAGCACCACCGCCTAGAGCTGGAAATGACTAGCACATATGTGCAAGGGGAACCTTTACCAGAGATCCATAGATAAAATTTTGACTCAGTTTAGTTTTGATTATGAAAAGTTACCTCAGATGATAAAAGGATATTTGACTTTTTATTTGTTGCTTTTATGGAGCTTTTTAGATCAATTGAATCAGGGACAGTCTTCCCAGAGGAAAGGATTAGTACTGTAAAGAGGTGGGTTTTTAAAAAGGAAATATACAAGCCTCAGTCCTTTTACAGATAAAAATATCAGGTGTAATCTTTATTAATAAAGATCTGTTTACCTAAACTACTTAAAAAGCAAGCTATTAGAGTGCTCATTAACACCAGTCTTTAATGTTCCCATGGGAAAACTTATAGTAGTGTCTGGTAAAGATTCATTTCCTTTACATTAGCATTTGTTGGTCTCCTCTGCACTCAGAAATATAAAAGGGATAAAGTGATATTGCTGGTTATATCAGCTTGCATGTTACAAAGGGAGGCAAATTATATAAAAATATTCATCAGGCCAATGGTATAATCTGACTCCATGCAGTGTGAAAATCCTTGCATTTTAAATGGAGTACAGGTTGCTTCCAAATGATCTTTTAAAATACACTGGCAGTGATGCATTATGCTAATTTCATGGCACATTCGATCAACATCTTTTCTTTAATTATCTGTCCATGTTTTAAATCTCTGTGTCCCCCCTCCCCCATTAATTTGACCATTGAATTTATTCTCAAAGACTCAGAACAAAAACACAGTTCTCCAAAAAATATGGATGTTCTTTAACACTTCACCAGTTGAGATTTCAAATAGCTCTTGCACTATTGGCTTTTTTTTTAAACAAACTTTATTGAATATACAATTAAAATAAATGAACAAACACATATACAGGATAGAAAAATAGAGAAAACAAAAAAAATGAATAAAAGGCAATTCCATTATCGACAGTTTGTGGTTCCTTATTTGTTATCATTATTGGTGTCAATTTACAATTAAATCTTAATGCGAATTACTACCTCCTTTACAGTTTAATAATGCTTACTATTATATTATCTATCTTTGTTCTATCCAATCATACCAACATTCCCAGCTCTTGTAATATTCTGATGATCCTTTATCATAAAGTGCAAGGGTCAATTTATCCATTTCTGCACAGCTTACTATTTTTTGAATAGTCATTTCCTTTGTTGGAATATCAGCTTGTTTCTAACATTGTGAAAAAGCTAATCTAGCTGCAGTAAGTATGTGTAATATTATATATTTGGCTTTTTGGGGAGTTGTCTATTGAATATCCCTAATAGGAAGAATTCTGGTTTTAATTCAATCTGCTCAGCCATTATTTTCTTCAACCATTTTTTGATTTTCCGCCATTATCTTTGGGTTTCTGTGCAGAACCACCACAAATAGTGTGTTCCGTGTTTCTTTTTATATTTCCAGCAATTCGGATTCATGTTAGGAGACATCTTCGCGAATCTCAAAGGAGAGAGGTGTCATCTGTAAAACATTTTATAGGCATTTTCTTTATAAGTTGCCAATTTTGTGATTTTATTATTCCTGATCCAGACCTTTTCCCATTCTATTAAGGTGATGCTATGTCCTATATTTCTACTCCGAGCTATCATATTGCCATTGACTACTTCCTCCTATAGTTCTATCTCTAATAGGTAGTTGCAAAATTTGGTTATTTTTTTTTTGTCTGAACCTAGTAAGATTTTATCTATTTGTTGTGGCTTACTGTAAATTCCAAAAGCTTTCTGATCCTGTCTATATCTATTTTGTATTTGGAGGTAAGCCCACCGGTCAATTTGTAGCCCTTGTTCTTGAAGATTTTGCCATGATTTTAAAGTTCATTGTGCATCCAGTCGGACTTTGTATTTTATCATCTTGTTAAGATCCAAATTGTTCAGATGTATCATTGCCTCCATCGTTGAGCTCCAGATCGGGATCTTTAGATAGTGTTTTTTCTTCATTTTATTCCAATTAGCCAATAAAGAGCCTCTAATTACATGTCTGTGGAAGTAATTCTGTTTGGTTTTCCCTGTGTCCCATAAGAACGCATGCCACCCCCTCTGTAAATCATGGCCTTCTAGAAATAAGATTCTTTTATTTGATAAATTTACCCTTTCTTTCAACACTATTGTCTTTTTGTAAGGAACAAAAAGCTGAGTTACTCTGGAGAGATTTTCAACCTTGGTATATGATTGGTTTATATGTTATTGGAGGTTGGCTGGTTTTTACTTGAATAATTATACCATGAATGTTTTGTAGTATTTTAAAAAGATATTTGATAAACTGATGAAAAATTTGATTACAGTGGATTAGGGAAGAGAGAATTGGCATGAGTTAGAGAGGCTTATAGTTTTGATTTTGATTGTAGTGTACATAAGTCTCACAAGTAAACAAAATAGAAAGAGTAGAGTAACTAGCTATAGTGTAGCTATTGGTATGGTGTTCCTTGCATTTTGGAATTGGTTTCTGGGAACAAAACAACATAATTTAGAAGGAGCTTTGAAGCAACTTCTTAATGTTGCCATTCTTAATTAGACATGCATGACCATATAAACGAACAGTGATTTAGAGAATGCAGACCAACAGCACAGATTTGCTGATTTCTTTTCTCAATAATTTTGTATGTTCCTTAACCATTGCCAAATTTCCAGTCATCTACTGTATGTCACAGGGGAAATTGTGAAAGCTTGAAGTTAAATCAAGGTTCTCCCTCTTGTGATTATTTTAGCAAATGCTAACTATTTCAAACAAATTCATTGCATCAGTCCACAAATGTCTGGAGACCCATGGGGACAGCTTCTTTAGCACTAAATTTAGTGTTTAGTTAATCAGTCAGAAGTATATTCAAATGTAGAGAAAGAATGGATATAGAACAAAAGATGGTTTGAAATAAAACATTTTCTCTCTATAATTTTACTAAATATTGTTGTATGATTTATTTCTAGCACTAATACATTTTTGTTATGTGGATATTGCGAAAGAAAAATTATTTGTTTTGAGATTTAACTAAAATAAAACCTTTATTTTCCACAAATATGAAATGATAACAAATTTTCTTTTCCAGGAATTAAATTCTAGAGACCACCAGTTTCTCTTCTATATCATTATGGAGATGGTTTTCTGGAAGATAATTTTATTAACCAGAACTACTTAATGGTGTCCCAAACCATTTTTGTCTGAATCACCGTGTCCAGAAGTTGTTCATCCCCCAATGAAAACAAAATGATGAAATCTGTATTGTGATGTCACAATACAAGTGCCAGCCTTTTGTACTTACATCATACCTTCACACAGAAATACATAAGAGGTGGAGTCTACATCATAATATTGTGAATCATGTTTCACTATTTGTTTTCCCACTCATGAGTGTTCTATCTAGAACACCATAAACAGAACTTTTCCAGTATTTTTCAGAATACCCCAGTCCTGAAATAATAGATTTTGCATGTATCTAACTCCATAGGTGGTATTCAGCAGGTTCTGACCAGTTCTAGAGAACCAGTAGTGGAAATTTTGAGTAGTTCAGATAACCGGAAAATCCTGCCTCTGACTGCAGATTTTACAGTATCTATCCCTTGCCATACCCACCAAATCACGCCCACAGAAGCGATAGTAAAAAAATTGGAATCCCACCACTGTCTAACTCCATGATAGTCAGTTAGGATTTGATTGTGGCTTTAAGGTTTTATGATGAAAGAGATATCAAGTTCCTTAGCCCAATTACTATGCCTTTGATATGAGAAGAGAAAGGTAAAATAAAAGGAATGGAAAAACACCAGTATAGTAGATGTTCAGTAAAGATGGTAAAGAAATGACAGATTTACAAAGAGGAAGCAGAAACACTATTTTCAATCACCTTTCTCTGAGAAAAGGATGTATGTTCCTCTTGACAATTTGAAGAGCTGATTGAAGGAGCAAGACTTCAGTTTGAGCATTATAGAAACAGCAAAATCCTACTGACTTTAAATGAGTTTAAATCTCCAGAGTGAAATGGGTTGCTTCCTAGTATACCAAAAGAAAATGCTGACAGTCTGGCTGAACCCTCTATTCATTACTTTGAGAAATCCTGGAGAATAGATTAAATACCTGGTGACTAGACAAGAGCAAATGTCCATATCTTCAAAAAGAAAGATCCATGGAATAGCTCATAAAGCAATCAATTGGCAAGCAGTTTGAAACAATGTAGTGTACTGGAGTTTAACAATGTAGTGTACTGGAGTTTAGCAAAGGCTTTGTTAGGCTCCCTTTCTCTCCCCTCCTTTCCCTTTAAAAGATTGTAGGATGATGTGGATGTATTTTACATTTATTTGGATTTTCACTTGCTGATAGGGTCCTTCCATGTGACTTCATCCATTTACTGCTTGATGATCATGCATCTGTGTTGTGACAGCAACTAGAACTTCTGGGATTGCCCCTACTAAGCGATGTGGGAATATATCATTGTGCTTGGGATCTCATCATTTAAAGAAGGAAATTCTGGTCCCAACTGTGATGGCAAATTAAGGACTACCTGCTTTTCAATTGCCCAACTTGCAGTCTTCTTCTTATGCTGCATAAGCTATTTTTTCAGCAATCAATTTATATGATGGATGAATCACTCATAGAACAGTTCTTCTGAAATGTCTAGTACCATGATGGTGAACCTATGGCACGCATGCCACAAGTGACATGCAGGGCCATTTGGGTGGGCATGTGAGCTGCAGCCAAACTTACCTGCACTGGGTATGCATGTGCCTCCCGCTAATTTTCAGTCCATTTGAGGCTGTTTTTACCCTCCCAGAGGCTCAAGGAAAGCCTCTGTAGCCTCGGGATGTTGAAAAACGGGCCTTCCAGAAATACCAGAAGTGCTGAAACAGCCCTGTTTTCAGCCTCCAAATGCTCCAGAGGGCAAAAACGGTCTCACCTGGGTTGCAGAGGCCCACCTGGAGACTGAAAATGGGCACTTCCGGCATTTCCAGAAGGCCTGTTTTTTAGCCTCCTGAGGCTGCAGAGGCTTCCCTTGAGTCTCAGGAGGATAAAAATGGCTTCAAACGGGCCAAAAATCAGCTGGGAAATGCATGCATGTGCAGTGCAGGTAAGGGCAGGGCTGGGTTGTTGTGTGCACATGTGTAGGGGGGCAGGGTGCATTGCATTGTGAGTGCCAGCACATGCATATGTATGCTTTTGGCACATCACAGCAAAAAAGGTTCACCCTCACTGGTCTAGATAGTAAGAAGATAACTGGGATGCCTGAAGGACATAAAAGGCAGCAGGGTTTTGATTGGGTTACTATGGCCTTCATTTTGACTTTTCTGCCTTGCATTGATGTCCTCCTCAAGACCCTTTCTAAATATTGCACATATTTTTAACTTTTATCATGGTACAAGGGTAAAATTGGCAAATGTATTTTATTGAAATTTATATTAAACTAAAATACATTTTTTCTCCTCATTCTATCTATTTTACGATCAAAAAGCACAATATGTGGCCTGAAAAAAGTTGCACATTCCTGAGTTTGTTATAGACCCCACAGAAGAAGACTTAAGAAACTGCCCAAGAGATACAAGTATCTCTCAACAATTTAAGATATTCGAGCAAGAGTTATCTTATGGAAACAATTAAAAAAAATGGAAATAAAATTCAACTATGCAAAGCAAAGAAATTTTAAATTTGCAAATAAGCCATCAAAATGTCAGGTTTATAAATTGTGCAAAGAAAAAAAGAAAAGAAAATGACATTGAAATTACAATAATATGATATTCCATTGGAGAACATAGATGAATATTTGAGAAAACAAAGTTTACTCAGAATTAAAAAAGAACAAAAACAATTATGAATGGACTATAATGATAAGGGAAATTTCAGAAGCAATTTGAAAAGAGCAAACTGTGAATGGTGCTTGGACCTGATGAACTATCAAGCTTGTGTTATAATTGCTTTGAGAACGAACTTTTAAAACCTTTACAAAATGTGATGAATTCTATTTTACAGAGAGATAAAATGTCAGAGATTTGGAATTGTTGAAATATGAGATTGAAGAAAGTGAATGAATGTATAATAAAATGGGCTAAAAACTTTGGTTACAAATAGAATAATGGAAAAATATGTGGCTGAAAAGACCAAAACTTACATGATATCCCAAGCTTAAACAGAATTTTTAAAAATTCTGTAGTGTTGTTATTTGTCATCTTTTATAAAGTTTGTGCATTTCAATAAGAGATAAAACACAAGTGAACAAAGAGGACAAGGATTAAAAGAAAAGAGGAGGAGACCAAGGTGGGAACAAGTTAAAAGATGGCAAGAGAAAACAAAGACAAAAACAAAAGAAGTATAAAAAGAATAACTTCTGACGTTCTTCAGTATAAGTACAAATGTATAATAAAGATACCTCTTACTCCAAACTGAAACAAAAACATCATATAGACTAGGCCTGTCAAACTGGTGGCCTGTGGGTCGGATAAGTAATGTGCACAACCACATAACCCCCACCCCAGCTCTGCAAAGACAAAAACATTTCAATAGATCATGATCCAGCCTGTGGTGACCCAGGGTGGGATACAAAACAAACACAGTCACAGAAAACAGGTGAAGCCCCTTTTATTCCTTCACTTTGCTTCAAAGCGAATATTCTTGACAGAAGACAAAAAACTCCCACACAAGCAGTTACCAGAAGAAGAAAAAAAGCAACATAAGCCAGGCAAGATAAGAGCTGGAGGACGTTCACAGATAACACACATTGGAAAGGATGCCAAAGTCAGAGAGGAATCATAAACTAGAGATACTTCCATGCTTTGTTTCCAGTGTTTGCAGGTATGTAAATCTGTCCTCTTATTCAGTTGTCACAGCTGCAGCCCATGAAGAGGATCAAGGCCCTCTCCTCCCAAGTAGACTACATCTCTCCCTTACCCTTTCCTTCCTGCATGCCCTAGGATGGATAGAGGATGGGCTTGGATCCTCCTCTGACTGCTCAGCTGGCCTCTGCCCTTCCCCAGCTTCCTCCACAACCTCCAGAGCCACACTTCCACTCCTTGTCAGCTGTTTCTCTTCTCACTCAGAGTCAGTCTCCACCAGGGGCATGACACAGCCCATGATGTGATTTCGTTTGACACCCATGATATAGACCAAGGGTCTTCAAACTTGGCAAGTTTAAGATTTCTAAACTTCAACTCCCAGAATTCCTGAGCTAACATGACTGGATGAGTATTTCTGGGAGTTGAAGTCCATAAATTTTAAAGTTGCCAAGTTTGAAGATCCCTGATGTAGAACAATATACAAACTAAGCAATCCCAAATATCCTTAAAACTATGTAACAAAATAATGACTTATTCTAAATGTAAGCATACATTTTAAGAATGGACAATATGTACAATATAATACCAATAAAAATTCACAATGTTTCTATAATTGTAACACATCTAATTATCAAACCCTAAAACCAGAATTTCATTAAGTCCAAAAGTGATCTCCACATAGAAACAAAGCTAGAAAAACTTTCATCTTTCCTCAAAGTCATCAATTTTCCCATCTCTACCAGGGTCTATTAGTTATCCAGAAAAAAGTGTCTTGAGTGCAGAAAGATGCTTCATATTTTTGCTGGAAATGTGAACAACATGGACATTTCATCATTTTTGGTGAACATATAAAAAACTTTGAATCTGATACAGACTGATGCTATATATTTCATTAATATTTAGTGGATTAAACATTTAATTCCTGAATTGATTATTTTTTGTTGTTTCTATGTAATTTTTATAAATAAAACACAGACTCTTTATCAATGCTTGCACACTGAATTTTTCTTCAATAGATTTTAATAGCTTATTTGTCTAAGAGAAGCATAGTGTGAGTGCAAGGTTTAAAATATTTTTTTTTTAAAAAATCTTGCATTCTGTTTGCCTAAATGACTTGCCCTTTAACAATCAATCACTAAATCATAAAGATTTGTTTGCACAAACCTTTACTTTGCACTAATAGACAATAGGATAAACCACAATGTGTTAAAATGGTAGAAAATTCACGATTTATAGTTTAAAAAGCCTTTAGTAAATTATTCTGATTATAGAATATCCTTCAACTGTACATTAATACCAGAGGACTGGGGTATATGTGCATCAGCTTTTGTATTAATACTCGATAACAGTCAATTTACACCAAATCTAAGATACTTAACAACCATACTCAAAAATCTAGTTCTGCTACAAATAATATGCTGGTGCAATTGACTTGAAAAATGGATAAAGAAGTCTAGAAAAAAGAGTGGAAATATTGTACCATAATGCATATTCTTCCTCACGGTTCTTTAATGGGAAATGAATTATATTTGCATTTTAAAATTACTTTAAATAGGACTGTCTTTGAGAAACATTCAATTGCTTTATTTGATGTAAAATAAAGGAATAATGCAAAAGAATGAGTAATAGCAGGAACATATTATCCCTTTGTTGAAAAATATTTTTCAGCACAATTCTCTAGCTCAGTTTAACATATTGGCTTTTACTCTAAAACACTAACTTGGAGCTCACTTCTCTAGGGGCATGGCTATGTCATATGGACCTGTTAAGACATTGAGTCAGGAGAAGTGGCCTTCTTAAGTGACCTTTCTAATGTCGTTTTCTTTGGCATATAATGTTTTTTTGTCTATATTGTTCTCAACTGCTCTGTACATCTATTGTTCTTTCTATTTTTAGGGAAGTCTTTTAGGCAAGACCTTTCTCAATGTTAATTAAAGGGATTTTAATTTTTTTATGTCATGTTATGTCATACCAAGGGCCTTTTGGATAGGACAGATATAAGATTTATAAAAAATGAATAGATAAGCATACAGGCATCCAACTTCCATGGGAGAATGACTGAGCAATGGCAAATGAAGATGAATTCTAAATATAGAAGAGCCAAATAGAATACAAAATCTATTTTGCTTTCAGTCCTAAAGTGGTTTAAAGGGGAACTAGATGTTGATCAATTGAGATATCTCAAATGACTACTGTGATTTGCTCCACTGTTCACACACTTTCTGACTATTTGCTCCTGATTTAAAATATACTGCCTCAAAGCTGCTTTTGGGGGTGCCAATTACCTTTCATGCAAATAGCAAAGATTTCAAAAGCTTATGAGAACGGAAAGAGCAATACTTCAGCTTATTGTCATCATATCATTATCTTGGCTTCAAAGGAAGCAATTTTCTAGTATATTCAAAACTGCACAGCAAAGATCCTTTAAAAAGGAAACTGTATCCAAGTATGGCAATTTCATTCACTCCTTTTCTTTCTGGGGCTCTCATAGCACTGAAATCTGATCACCTCTACTCAGAAACTGTGATTATATGTTTTGATAGAAATTCATTTACAGGAAGTTGTTGATTCTACAGTTTAAATCACTTTAATATTAGGAATCATTGCATGTATAAACTTAAGTAGCAATCTGATTGTGAGTTGGTCCGAATTACTTAACCCCCCCCCCAAATTTATGAGTTTGATTGTATTCACAGTGCCTTAAATGCTTTTTGTGCAGTTTTACTTGAGATAGAATGGATAATTTGAATTTAAAACGGATGTTTTATTTGAAATAAAATATTTGGGAAGCAAATTATTTCACAGGTCAGCTGTGTTGAGTACCAACATCCAAAGAAACTTCCCACTTTCGTCAGAATGATGAAGGTTTATTGACTAGGCAAGTCATGTCATGATGTAAGTAGAAAACTTATGTAACCCATGTCATAATGTAAGTAGAAAACTGATGGGTTTTAACTTGTCATGCCACAATGCTTTTGATATTGCTCTAACACACCATGTTTCTCTGGGCACACAATTTGCATTGTATCTGCTCTCTTGAATATATATTTGGATTCAAAGAACTTAGTTTACTTTTGTATATTGTTCAATTGCAATCCATATTAAATTGGAGTCTTTTACTCTGTTTTATGTTTGATCACTTCCTCCAACAAACTTGCAAAGTTGCTGTGTGAAAATGGCAGAAATTGCTGGGATCTTAAGTCTGTAAGTGTCATAGCAATAGCAACAGCACTTATACTGCTTCACAGTGCTTTACAGCCTTTCCAAGTGGTTTACAGAGTAAACATATTGCCCCAACAATCTGAGTCCTCATTTTACCAAATGAGTCAACCTTGACCAATACTGCATACTAACTGCTACTCCACCACAGTTCCTACATGATAAACACAGAATACTATGAAAACATGAAAATGATGATGAAGTTATCCATTCAGTCATATCCAACTCTTGGCAATTCTGTGGCTCAGTTCTAATATATAATTGCATTTCTATCATTATGCCAAACTATTTTTGGAAGTAATTCTTGCCAGCTAAACCTACTTTTATTTCTGTCAGTTGAGTGCAATGTTTGCAGGCTGTGAGCACTTTCTGCCAACTGGTTACGATGATCAAACTTTAGAGTAGAAAGATATGCCAGCCAAAGGAGATGAGGGGGCTGTGAAAAGCTGGAACATGGGATGATCCAAATTAAATCATATATAATTTTTAGCTAAACTAGGGAGATACAAAATTACACCAAGCCTGGGAGTAGCCTAATGTGATTTGAGATCTGTGATCTGATTCATCACATTGAATACAATTGGGTTTTTTTTTAAAAAAGAAAAGATTTTTCTGAGTGGTGGTAAATCCATTCAGTTGGCCTAATCAGTCTGATTAATATGATTTTGGATATAAGCCAAAAAGTGTATGTTAATATAAAAATGTACGTTAACAGAAAAGTGTATGTTAATGTTTTCCCAAAAGTGTATGTTAATAGAAAAGTAGATTTGGTAGAAAACATTATCTCTGTTTTGGGATATTGTGATATTAGAACCAAAAGTGAGGTAAAACCATGATTTGTTTTTTTATTCCAGCCATAATCATTCTCTAAAAATGGTACATGTCACTGTGTTTTGTACATTTTAAAAAAAGGATACATAATTTCTAAAGTCAGTAAAAATTAATTAAAAGACATATCTGGAAAGCCAGATTAGTTACCCTTTGATTATGAGAACTTTTCTCTTAGGCAGTTTATTGTTTCCTCTCCTCTTGGCAGGAGTTAGATTAGGGAGCTCTTTACCTTAATGGTTACAAGTAGGAATACAGATAAGAGGCAAACAAGAGTATTTAGCAATAGTTATGTTTCAGTCTACAAGGTCTGCTTAAATAACTTTTAAGCATCCAGGTAAGAGAAACAGCCATTTGCTCAGCAGCACAGATATTTCTTGTATCTGCAGTTGAATTGAATTGAATTATTTATTTTCATTGTATGTGTATATACACAGTATACATACAACAAAATTCACATAACACTCAGAGACCAGACTCAATCTGCACACATACATGACAATCCCCAAACACCTCCCCGCCCACCAAAATTCCCTGCCTCCTAAAAACACACAAGCATCCACACAACAGACCAAGTCATACTGTCCAACAGCTCATCGATGATGGTCCTTAAGTTCATTGTTAAAAGTGCTATTATAGCTCTGGGATAAAAACTATTCAGAAAATGTGTGGTCTGAGTTTTAATTGCTCTGTATCTTCTGCCAGAAGGCAACAGTTCCTAAAGATTGTAAGCAGGATGGGAAGAGTCTCTGAGAATGTTGTGCAACTTCTTCAACAGAGAGATGCAAAGATGTCATCCAGGGCTGGTAGCTGTAGCCCAGTGATATTCTGGGCAGTTTTAATTATTCTCTGTAGAGTTTTTTTTGTCCACTACAGAGCTGCTCCCATATCATACAAGAATGCAGTATGTCAGGAGGGACTCTCAAAGGGAAAGACTCCTCACCAATTGTAAAATTTACCAATACACTTCTGAAATATTCTGACAGTGTCATAAGATTGATTATGTGGATCATCAACTCAGTTTTAGAGCTTTCTAACATGACTTTGATGAGTTTCTTTTAATATGTCTATAGAACCCAATTTAAAAAAATGTTAAGAAGCCAATCTATCTCAGAATCAATGCACAATACAAGGGAAATAATTAATTTTTCAAGAAATGTAGTACTATGTAGGTCTTAACCAGCCCTCCATTGTATTTGGTCAAGATTGCCCAATGTAATTTTTCTCTGACACCCGTCAGCTTCTGCTAACATGGCTATTGATCAGAGGTGGTGGGACTTGCAAAATAATTGTAGGAAAATAATCCATGCTGTGATCATTACTGCAGCATATAAGGAAATGCAACTCCTATGTTTTTCCCCACTCCATCATGGATTGGGGATATATATACATAATATACTAATTTTTTCCCTACACACCACTCTCCACTCACTTAATCAGATGATGTTTGCCGTAAAGCCAGAGAATGAAGTTATAATCTGAAACTTACTTAATATTACAGAAATGAAATTCTGTTCAATAGTATCTGTAGCATATCATTTGGACCTGATGCCAGATGCTGGTTTGAATTTTACTTTTAGAAAGTTTAAAATTAGTCAAGCTTAGAATCACTTCAGCCTCAGAAAATTCTAGAGTCAGAGAAGATGAATATAATTGGATTTAATTTTTGAGATTTAATAATTGAGTTCCAAAAAATCAAATATAAGAAGGGTCAGCTTTTTAGCTCAGTGCAGAATAGTATGCTTCTGTTGCAACAGGTAAAATTTCTCAGAATGAAGCCCTTGCTTTGGAGTGATATGGCTGACCAGGCTCAGTCTAGCTGATCTGCTATTAATGCTTAGTCAGATGGCAGAGTTTATATGAAATCTCAGATTCCACCTTAGAAACCCAGCCTAGTCTTCCAAATGACTTTACCTTTTCTCTCTTTCTTCTCTGTCTTCTTGGTAATTCAAATATTCTTTGGTGTAGCATATATGTCAGCATTCTGATGTAATGCACCAATTGAAAGCAGAACTCCAAGGCAGATAGATTCCTCTAAGAAGGTGTTTATTGGATACATCATATTGGCACAGCTAGTGAAAGCCAATTCTGAAAGTTCCCACGGTTTTCATTTAATTAAAAGAATGAAACTTCCTCCCTCCCCAGTGTCATCAGTCACATTTTCCAATGAATATGGCTGGCAGGCTCCTCTCCTCCTTCACCAGCCACCTATTACAATGACCTTGGTTTCCATAGGAAAACTTTATTTTTCCTTTAAGCTGGGCTATCTACTTCCTATCTCCCCTTCTTCCTCAGGCTTTGTGGTAACTGTGAGGCAGGACAAGATGGTTTCAGCAGGCTTCACTTTAGACTTTACCTTTACTCTCTTTCCTCCCTGTTGACAATATATTCATATCTTCAAACTGGAGCATCAGACAAAAATTTATATGCAATTCCCTATGAGATAATGCAATGTATCATATCAATTGATGTTTTTGTACTCTATTACACCCTTGTTATTTTGCCTCTAGGGCCTCAGGGAAGCCTCCTGGGGGGGCATTTTTGCTGCCAGAAGGCTTTCCTGAGGTCCAGGAAGGCAAAAAACAGAGTGCGAGGGAAGCTTTGCTTCCCCCCCCCCCCGGCGCACCCTTTTTACCTCCTGGCCTCAGGGATGCCTTCTGGGTGAAGTCAGTAAGACAGCAAGGGGGATCCCGGCACAGCTGGTCATCAGAACAGCAAATCATCAGGAGGAAATAAATATCTTAAGGAGTGACTGGATGGGGGAGAATGCAGCCAGTGATGTCACCATGAGTGATAAGGACTGATTCGGCTGGGCAGGAAGGGGAGGGGCAGGTGGAGAGGAGCAGATCCAGTCACGGACACAATTTGCCGGTTCTCCAAACTGTGCAGAATTGTAACAGGTTCTATAGAAACAGTCTGAACTAGTAGGAACCCACCCCTGGTTGCAGTTAGACATGTTGTAATGGATCACATGATTTTACATAGTGTTAACTTTTGTTTTGCTCAGAAACAATTTAAAATGCACAAGATGGGAGAAAGTAATGAAAAGGAGGAAATAGCAACTGAAATCCAGTGGTTTCAAATGTATAATGAAACAATAATGATCTGCAATTTACTATTTATTTAAATTATTTTGGGCTAAAGCTGTTTTTTTTTTAAATATTGAGAAATTATAAGAATGTACCCACAAAGCTTTTACTAATAAAAAAATAAACAATCCAAAGCACTATCTTAAAATAATTTAATTTAGCAGTATTGATTTGCATAAAAACAATAAAAACAGTAAAAAAATAGCATATTGATATTCAGTAGGCATTCGGCTCAGGATTTATTTTAGCCTCCTATACAGAGTATAACTAAGCTACAAAACTATTTTGCACATTAAATTTTTTGAAAAGTTAAGGAGCTGAACCATTAAGATTATTTTCATGGCAACTTCAATATATTTTTATGACACACTGTATCATCACCTTTTCAAATTTAGCTAAATTATAGTTTTATGCACCATAATTACATTTTGTTATACTGGATGGCTGTGCTTTGTAATGCCAAGCCAATATTAATCAAGTTTCCCCTTAATTATAGTTCATTTTTCCAATGTCATATGGACTCTTATATGCTTCAGATAATTACAGTAATCTATAACATTTTATTGTGTGCTTGGATGCCACTCCAGGAACATAAGGTTTTCATACTTCATGGAATACAAACATTTAATGTGCTTCACAGCAACATCTTAACATGTAGACACTGCTAATACAATGTGAAACTTTTAAGGAATGTTTTTTTTTCCATTTTTTTTAATTGAACCTGAGAGTTCATAAAGTCCTAAACTATATAAGACCAGTCACAATCATTTATATTCATACAAATGGATTGATGTATGAATTTCTTATGAAATATAATCTGGATTATACCTCATGTAATAACTAAACAACTAAATAAACAATTAAATAAAACTCTATTGTGGTTCTAATGAATAAATTGGCATGCTGTAATTCTTAACTGATGATTGAATAAGAAAAAAGAAAGAAAAATGTAAATGAAATATTTATAAACATTAGAATAAATAAAATATTTCTAAATAGTAAAGATTCAATTTTATTCATTAGATTTTTATATTAAATCTTGTAATCAATATTAACAATTATTGCCTAGCAAGTAAGGATTCTTATATGACATAGGCAGCCATATAAATTCTATAAATAGATAAAATGGAAACTGCTAGTATAATATAAATGTCAAATTATAGGATTCTGAAAATTCTACATTTATTTAACAAATCATTAGAACTTAAATTTTAATATACTATGTTTCCCATTAAAATTATATTTATGAAATTTTTCAGATATGAGGTTAATTTTGACATAGAAGTACATTCTCACAACTGACTTTGCTGTTCTTCTATAGAAAGGATAACATGTAATTTCCAGTGGAAAATATAGAGAATCTTGCATTTTAGCATATACAAAGGGAACTTGGAGGGGATAGGGAGTTTTCCTGATATTTAATGGCTAACCAGCCATTTGAAAAGAAAATTCTGCTTTTAGAATTGGTTTCATTCTATTGTCATTTTCCAGATCTATTAGGCTTTTTACAGCAATCCAAGCTGCTGATAAATGACCTTTAAAGACCTAAATCTTTTTACTATATTCTTATTTCGTTCTTTATTTCTATTTTTTCTTTTCTGCACTTTTGATTCTATTATTTTTAGCTTATATTGATTTTTTTATCATTGCAATTAGTTTTAATAAAAGTACTATAAAAACAAATCTGTCGAAGAAAAAAAATCAACCTAATTATTGCATCTCCAACAGAGTTTTGAAGTATATGGGGGCTCTTTGGATTATGACCATTCATATAGCAGATGAGATGAAGTGCTTTACATTCTCCTAAAATAAGACTTCACCATGATTGGATTGCATTAATTTCATCATCCCAGTTATAATGAATTAGCTTGTTTGATTTCAGTTTGTTTGTTTCTTCTGTTATTTCAGGTTTCAGGGCAGAGTTGTTGGCAAACTCCAGGGCAAGGTTATCCTTGAGAAGACCAGGATGTTGCTGAACTAGCCATATTTGGATGCTGTTACTTCCTTCAAGGCACTGGGTGTTGCCAACTGGTTGTTTGCAAAAAGCGTCATGGATGCAGGTAAATTCGGTCAGTGCTGGTTACTCAGCTTCTTTCACAGAAAGGAGAATTAAGCAGTTCTTTATTGGGTTTTTTGGAAGAGGCAAAACATGCTTTTATAAAGTGTGAGGGAAGAATTGAGATGATTGTTTTTTCCAGTATGCCTTCAGGGAGTGCGTGCATGGGAGGCAACCTTTCTGCCTGATATCCACTGGACTATCTGGATAATATCACTGCTGACTTTTTTAAGGGCAAGGATAATTTCAATTATGTTCCTGTTTATCTTCACAGAAAAAAATTATAAATTTTAGAAATTAATATTGGAATGACATCTCATTGGTAACATATGAAATTTTATCTAACTAGAATATTAATTTTTAATTTTAATATTTAACATTTTCTGATATTCTTATTGTTGCATATTATTAAACTCTGGCACCAAAATAACCATACAGTCATTGACAGGTTCAATTTCTGCGTCATATTTTATTATATAAATAGCTCCTAATAAATTATCTCAATTTTGTATTCTATGTTTTCCAAATTCACTCAAGTCTCCAAATGTTCCCCCTTACTTCTGAAATTTCATTGAGAACATATTATTTATCTGAAGACATTGGAACTTATAAAGTAATTCTGATGTTTATAAAGATAGAATCTTCAAAGATTTCATCATTTTCTTCTTATTAATAGTTAAATCTTGCAACATGAACACTTTGTTAATTTTCCACCAATCACATTTTTCTCTTCATCGATCTTCATGAAAATAAAATGGTACATAAATTAATATTAAATACAAAGAAAGAAATGACAAATCTGTATTAATTCTTTCTCTGTAATTTATTCAAAATATCCACTTGCTTTTTATTATTGAATGATGTGGTTTCTCTTTCTATTAGACTAAAGATATTTGTGTAAATCATCTGGAAGTCTTCCTCTTTCATAGAAGAAAACCAACTAAGAAGTGTGATAATCCACTCTGTAGCTCACATCACATGCTGCTTGGTGGTACAGTCTGAAGTTCGGTACTTCTAATATGCCTTGCTCTTTTGCATTGTTGTACCATCTTGGATTTCATTTTCAATCTTTTATTAGATTACATAAAATTATTTATTTGTCTGACAGTCATTATCACCAATGCTTATTGGAATAATTTGAAATAAGTTGAGCCACAGCAAGATGTTCAGTTTTACTGCTGCAATTCTTCTTAATCAAAACAGTTCGATGTACTTCATCTTAAAATATCTGCTGTTACATTTTCCAAGCCTGGAAATAATTATTCTTAAATTTTCATTGTCTTTTGTTAAAGCAACTCCCCCGATACCAGATATATTTTTATAATAATATTAATTTTGATTGCTATATATTGCTTGCTATAAATATTGTTTTTCTATATTCAGACTGTGTTTCCTAACTGAAAAAATGGGGGGGGGGAAGCCATAATAAAAGACAGAATGTCTTCCACAGTGAGAAGTGGCATTCCAATAAAAGTAACATTAATAAACATGATAAAAATAATATTATCGTTTCATGGATCAATAAAAATCAATATACTTTATAAAATGTTGATACTTTTCTTTTTTAAGGAAAATGAATGAGAAGCAGTATTTTCATTGTCTAAACCTGAAGCACTTGATTAAGAGTCTTAATAAATAATTTATTTTATTCTTTCGAAAACAGCACTGCAGGAAAAAACATCACTCTTATTTTTATGCACACAGACCCAGGAAGGAATGAAGATTGGGAAAGACATATACAATAGAGAAGATAACAGGATAATGGAGTTGAAAGGGATCTTGAAGTTCTTGTAGTCCAACCTGTTCCACTAGTTAATTGTTCTCTCCTTAGTTCTAGATTGCTTCTCTCCTTGATTTCCCATCCATTGCTTCTTGTCTTGCTTTCAGGTGCTTTGCAAAATAAGTTGACTGCCCTTTCTTTCTGGCAGCTCTTCTAATGTTGGAACACTGCTATCATGTCATCTGTAATTCTTCTTTTAACTAGACTATACATACTCAATTCCTGTAATTTTCTTCATATGTTTTAGCATCCAGCCCCTAATAATTTTTGTTGTACTTTTCTGCATTTTTTCTAGAGTTTCAACATGTTTTTTTTAATATTTTGGAGACCAAAACTGGATGCAGTAGTCCAAGTGTGCCCTCACCAAGCCATTTTAAAATAGTATTACCACTTCACATGATCTTGATTCTATTCTTCTGCTAATGCAGCCTAAGATTGCCTTGGTTTCTTTCTTTTTTTTTTGGTGGCTGCAACACATCGCTGGCTCATATTTAAGTGATGTTCCACTAGGAAACCAAGATACCTTTTGCAATTACTGTTATTGAGCCAAGTTTTACCTAATCTGTACCTGTACATTTGGTTTTCCTTGCCTAAGTGTAAAACCTTACTTTTCTCTTCATTGAATTTCATTTTGTTAGATAGGGCCCTGTGTTCAAGTCTGTTGAGATCTATTTGAGGTGTTGGTGATTCCTGACAGTTTAGTGTCATCTGAAAATTTGAGGAGTTCCCCTTCCATTTCCTCATCTGAATCATTTATGAAGATATGGAAAAACATTGGGCCTAACGCACCACTTCGGGGTACTCCACTGCTTCCTTCATTCCATGTAGATGTGGTTCCATTAAGGACTACGCACTGGGTATGGTTTGTCAGCCAGTTACAAATCCATCTGGTGGTGATATTGCCTATTGCACATTTTGAAGAGATTTTGAAGAATAGGCCAGAAAATGGCTGCATTATATCTTTTTAAATAAACAATTTTGATATCAATTTAGGCTCTTAAAAAGGGAAAGAAATGCCAATTAAACATCTTTTCCTTTGTTTCACTGCCTGATAAATGTGCTCCAACTCAGTTTAAAGAATGGAAGAGATTACATTGGAATTTATTATACTAAAACAATGCATATAACATTGGTTAGATTTGGCAGTGAAGTCATAAAGGCAAATAACAAATAATGATACCTTTTATGATCACTCTAGAAGTAATACTATGTAACAATTTCATTTTATCTACATAACAATGCTTTGGAAAAACTTCATCATGAGAGCAATACTTCCCATCTTTATAATGAATGGGTAAACAACTCTGTTTATAATTTTTCTCCATCTCCATGTCATTCTTCACAGTGAGAAGTGTTTTGCAATTGGAAAACTAGTTAAAACTTAAGTATTAGTTATTAATGCAAAAGAAGACAACAAGAAAGGACAAGAAAGCATTTGTTTTAAAAATTCAAAATTCAGCCAATAGTCAATTGCTTCAAGCATTAATAATAGTCTCAGATGTCTTAAAAAGCATGAACAAAACATTGGATTCCTAATTTTAGATTTTTTTTATTTTAGAAACAACTATTTGCATTTTTCTTGTTTCTTGCAAAAAGGTGATGTAGTATTTATTTTTTTAAAAAATCTTTTGGCCAATAGCAGAAGTTGATGGTTATAGCATATCTTAATAAAATAGACATCATGGGTTTATTTGGCAGATCTTTCATTCCTTCTTTCTATTTCCAATTTGTCCTAATGTTTGCAATATGTCTTACAATCCAACCTACTTTTTTGGAGTGTTTCTTCATGCTGAACAAAAAAACCTGTGGCATCAGTATTTTTTTTTCTGTGCCACAAGTCTCGTTATATTTATTTTTATTCAAATGTGACTGTGGACTTTTTTGTGTTTCTTTTGGTACCACAGAGAAAAAAAAATGCAATATTTTTGCCTTAAATTAGTGACTTAAGTATCTATTTTTCACCTATGTAATTTGAACATACTTTGGAATTCAGTTTAAAATATTATACCGTGTTTCTCACAAAATAAGGCTGGGACTTTTTTTTTTTTTGACCCCTGAAAAAACGGCTAGGCCATCTTTTCAGGGGTGACTTAATTTCCTCCCCCGGCTAGAGTGGCCCATACACACGTACCTCACCGTGAGGCCGCTTCTATCAGATGACGAAAGCTCCCTGAAGGCAGAGTCCCCAGCTGCTTCAGGGCGGGGCGTGGTTCCCCGTGTTGCCTCGCCTTTAGGCAGTCTCTTTCGGGTGATGGGAGCTCCCCAAATGCGGCCACCAGCCACTTCATTCGGCCGGTAGAAGCGGCCTCGCAGTGAGGGAAGTGTGTGTGTATACGCTCGCCCCAAGGCCACTTCTACCGGCCGATCGAAGTGGCTGGTGATTTGGGGAGCTTCCATCGCCTTCAGGGAGCTTCTATCGGCTCTTGGGGTATTCTATCCTCGGCTACCTGCAGGCCACTCCTAAAGGCAAGTTTTCTCCCTACCCCCTGCCCTTCCCCCCCATTTCTCTTCACCATGTGTAGTTCTAATGAATGATGTGAGAAATGGTGGGGAAACACATTATTTAAATAGGCCTAAATTTTGGGGGCAGGGCTTAATTTCACCTCCTGCCTAGAAATCATGCTGGGCCTTCCTATTGGTGGAGGCTGTATTGTTGGAGAAACACGGTAATTCATAAAAACAACATCAGAAAAGCCCAACCTAATCTCATTAAAGTAAATCTTTGCTTGACTACCAGTATGTACTCATTAATATATAAATATTGTGCTTTTTTTTCTAAAAAAAAAAAGGTAAAGTGATCCTTAGTTTTCTTTGTATCTATTTGTTTATCCATTTAAAGGACTTAATTTGTAGTGTGTGTGTTTAAATGTTATTCATGTTCCAGTGATGTGCAGTTTGTCTTAAGCCAGAAGGAAATAGTGCAGTGATGACTTTTATATCCTTTCCTTACCCACTGGAGCTGCTTTGTCACACCAGCTATGTCGTGTGGATAATTTGTGATGTTGAAGACAGAATTGAAGGGCTGGTGAGTTATAGCTGCTTTTAAAAAGAAGCTGGTGGGGATGTGTGAGAGAAATCAATAATAAATTATCCATCACTCTAGCAAGCCAGTTTCCTCATAGGTCCCCTCTGACATGTAGGTGAAACTATAAATTAATTTACTTAGAGCCAATAAAAAGTCTAACGTGCTCCAAACTGACTAGCAAATGTGCATTAGCAACACAAAAATGCACTCTCTACCAAGGAGCTTTAGTAGGATCTCCAAATACTGCAACTTCTTTTTATAACTTAATAAGAGATGGGCTTGGGCCACCACAGGGAGATGGAGCGACTGGAATGGTCTATAATTTATGGATGTAAAATGATCAGGCTTCATGTTGTCTATAAAACATGAAAAGCATTCTTCATTCCTTACCAATTAGATCATAGTCCAAACCCCCAGTTCCTTTGAGGGGGTTAAAAGGAATATTCGAACTGCTAGATGTAAATGAATACTGTGGTTAAATTAAACCCTTCAACAGCCCAGGTTTGAAAGAAATGCCTTGTGGATGTTATTAATATGCATATTTAAGTGCTGTTTTTAAAGTTTAACTGCAAGCCATAGCAAGCACAAATGTTTGTAATAGCTATTTCAGGCACATAGTATTTATTTAAAAGCTTTCTCTTTTTCCCTTGCTTTTCTTGTTTTTGCTGTAGCAGCTGATTCTCCCACAATATTATTATTCTTGCTGTTATTACTGTCTTTTAATGTGATTAATATATTTGGCAAACAATAGCAGAAGTATAGTATAAAGATATGTTTTATTCCCCAAAATAGGACTTTGTGAACATCAGATGTGAAGGATGGCATGCCAGAAGCAGCCCCTTCCTGATGAGAAACCTCACTTGATGAGAAACCTCACTTTTCTCTTATAACATCTTATAACATCTGTTCCAATATCTCAGGGACTGCCACAAAGAAGAGGGAGTCAAGCTATTCTCCAAAGCACCTGAGGGCAGGACAAGAAGCAATGGGTGGAAACTCATCAAGGAGAGAAGCAATCCAGATACTAAGAAGAAATTTCCTGACAGAACAATTCATCAGTGGATCAGCTTGCCTCCAGAAGTTGTAAATGCTCCAACACTGGAAGTTTTTAAAGAAAAGATTGGATAACCATTTGTCTGAAATGACATAAGTTTTCTTGCCTAGGCAGGGGGTTGGACTAGAAGACCTCCAAGGTCCCTTCCAACTCTGTTATTCTATTCTATTCTATTCTATTCTATTCTATTCTATTCCATGCTATGCTATGCTATGCTATGCTATGCTATCCTATCCTATCCTATCCTATCCTATCCTATCCTATCCTATCCTATCCTATTCTAACACACAGAAAGGGCTTTAGGTATATCTAGGCTTCAGTTTCCTAAATGAACTTTAAGATTAAAAAAAAATATTTAGAAACTTTAATCATTCTGCACTGCAATTTGCTTTTGAACTCCCATTAGTTATAAAAATATCAGCAGTCATTCAAGCATAGTTCTTTTGTTTCTTGTCAATCATGCTGGTTTCTCATAAACTCAAAGCTGTTAGCATGACCTATGACAAAAGCCTCTAGTCTTCAAACCTAAATAATTCACATTAGGTTTTAAGAATACAGGACTTGCAATCAAAGTCATTCTCCAAAGATGAAAATAAGCCTTAGGAGACCAATAATCTAGCCTGCTTGGAAAAAAGACCAGGGGTCTCTCTCTATATCAAGTATAGGTAGTTCTTGACTTATGACCATAATTGAGCCCAAAATTTTTGTTGTTAACTGAGACAGTTAAATGAGTTTTGCCCTTGGCACAGTTGTCATAGGGGAATCATTGCAGTTGTTAAGTTAGTAACACAGTTGTTAAGTGTATCTGTTTCCCCATTGACTTTGTTTGTCAAAAGGTCACAAAAGGGAATCACATGAACTGAGACACCGCATCTGTCATAAATATGAGTCAGTTGCCAATTATCTGAATTTTGATCATGTGATCATGATAATGCTGCAATGGCTATACGTATGAGAAATGGACATAAATCATTTTTAGTGTCATAATTTTGAACAGTCACTAAACAAACTATTGTAAATCAAGGATTACCTGTATAGCAAATATAGCATGTATATTTAATGATTTAAAATCAAAGGGTTGACACAAGAGCAATACTAGATTGCAAGGCACAAACAGAGCAACTGATCTACTTGGGAGGAAGAATTTGCTCAGAAAATACTCATCCTCTCATTTTCTGGAAAGGACTCCCAACTAAGATTGAGTATAGCTGTACTGTATATAGTGAAATGTAAAAACTTTCTGACTCTTGCTTTTGAATATTGGATTGCATTTGAATTAAGCAATGGAGCCCAAAGATACACACACATAGGAGAATGGGCTCCTAAAAATATTTTAGGTTGAGGTGCACATTTAGAATTGTATAGATGTTGTTTGCAAGCACATTGTGACAACGAATGAGTCTTGGAAGTGCTTGCTTTTCCACAAATAGCTGTAATTGGGAGCATAACCTGTAACAAAGAACCAATTTATCAGAATGCCTCTGCCATTCCTTTAAACAGCATCATACAAGACATCTAGTGTCTTGCTTACCTTTGTGCTTTTACTGGGCACTGTTCCAAACAGACAATAAATTGTATCAACTGATCATTACTCTTTTTAAAAAAAAAAAAAGAATCCTCCTTCTCTTTATCTTTGTGTGAACAAGGGAGGGGTTTGTTGTAGATGTTTACTCTTAGGCCTCTTTTATCTGACTGTGGCCTTAGGAGGGGCTCTTCATCCTGTCCTTGAAGGCCATTCCCTCTGTCTGATACATATGGTGACTTAGTAACATTCATTTTCACTCAGTTAAAACAACTTTGCAGGGATGTTGTGGGGTAAAATAAGAGGAGGGAGCACTATGTATGCCACCTTGACCTCCTGAATAAAAAAATAGGATTTATATAAAATAAATAAACATGTCAAAGCCATGTAATGAAGATACAACACTGTAGGAAATATTACTGTCTTTAGCTATGCTCAAATATGGTCATAGCATGGACAAATATATGTTCAATTCATGGGAAAGAAATAATAATTTTAAATATGACTGTGCTCTGTTATAAGCAGACAAGGATTGGCCCAAGGGGATAAGCTTGAATTGTAAATGTTATTCAGTCATGGAATTCAGGTACTATCAAAGAAAATGTAAATGTATATGGGCAGTTGTCACAATATCTTTTAAAAAAACTGTTTACAGTAAAGCTTTTGGAAAAAACAAACTAAAAAGGTAAAGTCAAGAGAGTAAATAATTTCATAGTATTGAAATTTTATATATTGTTTATATGAAAATTGCATTTGGAGAAATAGTTTGCCTTGACAAATGGAAATTGCTTTTAGTATACAAACATACATCCTTTATATCAAGCACTGTATATACATTTTCTCTAATGAGATTAGCATCTCATACATCAAAATACATGATGAGAAGTAACCTTATTTTTTGTAACCTTATTGTTTCAAACCAGGTAGTAGGCAGGAGTTAAAGTTGTTATTCTTTTCCAACTGCTAGCGATATACAAAAGAGAGATGACAATAAAAATCCGAGTAATCAGCCAGTTGCTTGTCATATGCCCCAACATTTAGAATTATATTTGAACTAAGGCAATAATAACAGCATGGGAGTCAGCAATACGGGAATCAAATGTCATGCCAATATATTTTTCTGCTGGCTTAAGTATGGTGGGATAACCCTTTAAATCAGCAGTGGGAAAGTTAAATATGCTGCAAAACTGCCAAGTTCTCCTATATTAACCTTTAGTTCATTTGACTTTTTAATTTTCATTAGATTATTGTACAATTCTATATTGTATTGCTCTGCTTCAAAATGTCACTGATGATAATATGAAAGCAAATATCTAAAAGTTCACTTCATTGAAGATTATCTTTTATTTCTGTACTTGAAAGAATGACAAAGAAATAATAAGACTGGCAATCCTATTTTAAGTAAAATTAAATGTTTGGAGTGATGTGTGACACACAATGCCTTTTAATAAATAAAATATGTACCTTATAAAACTACTGAAACATTTATTTAACTCTTTCATGGTGATATTGAAAATACATTATGGTATCACCATGGAATTGTTTCCTTCCAGTGTAGCATATAACCATGAAAACAGAACAGAATATAGATGCAAGGACAGAACAAGAAATAATGTGACTATAAAATAAGAAAAAGACATATAGCGCATCCTTATAATAATAAGTTGAAACACTCATGTATCAAGTACTCTGATAGGTATATCTCTACCTACCTGTCTGCCTATTCTCTTTTTCTCCACACACTCACCTATCTACAGTACCTACTTTCCTTCTTTCTCTTTGCTTTGCTCTTCCATCATTTAATGGTCATTAGAGTGTCACATTAGTTGTTTTTGTAGAGGGCATGAAGCTCATGCCTCCTTTATCTATGAACAGAAATCTCTTACAAAACATAGCATGGGGAAAATAGCTGTAGGTGTGGCTCAGCAGAGATGTGAGATTGCCAATTCTGCAATGAATATATATTGGGAGGGAATAGAACAGAATAACAAAGTTGGAAGGGATCTTACAGGCAGTGGTGGGATTCAATTTTTTTTACTACTGGTTCTGTGGGCATGGCTTGGTGGCCGTCGTTTGGTGGGCATGGCAGGGGAAGGATACTGTAAAATCCCCATTTCCTCCCCACCCCACTAACCTGCTTTCAGCTCTGTTCTCCTGTGCAGGGCAACAAAAGAAGACCTAGCCAATCATCTGGGACTGAGAAGGCAGAGAATAGATGGGGGCAGGGCCAGTCAGAGGTGGTATTTGCTGGTTCTCCAAACTCTCAAAATTTCCACTACTAGTTCTCCAGAACTGGTCAGAACCTGCTGAATACCTCCTCTGCTTGTAGGTTATCTAGTCCAGACCCTATACCACAATCTCTTCTTGAAAGCTTCCGGTGATGAATTAAATCAGCTTATAGAGTAGAACAATTCTATGCTTCTGTTCATGAGTACACATTCACTATGTGGGTTTCTGAACTTTTAGAGACCCCTTCAAGTGTTTTCCAGAATTCACAAGGGCTAAATTCAACTCCTTAATTCCATTTATTGTGGTTTTTAGGAAGGCATTGCAAGAGATATCTAGTTATGATAATTTTTTATTTCATACTTAACATGACAAAAAACCCTGTTTCCATCATTTTATTTATATGTAGTGAAAAAATAGCTATTTACATGCCTTGCATTGACACCCTGTAACCTTTTACCCTGTAGGTAATTTCATGTTTCTAGCCAAGCCCCAGGAAGCAAGCTATCAGAATCTACCACTAATCTTCATTTTATACTTATTTTTTACATGCAGGCAGTTTAGAACAACAATTTGATTGCAGTCAATATTTAAAACAATTTCTTTTTTTAATCCACCAGGCTATAGATTAATATACAGCAGTAAAATGCAGAAACCCCCCCCTGTTAATTATGACAAATTTTTCATTTTTTATGAACATGCCAACATAGTAGAAGGGGTGCTTGATATGGACTATTATCTCTTTACTGCAATATTTGTATATAGTATATAAAGTTAGAATGGTGAATATGATGATATAACCAATCATGAGTAACTTCAGTTATAGTACCATTTGAAACAGCTTGTAAAGTCCTGAGAGCAAAAAGAAATAACCATAACACAGACATGATTGAGAGGCAGTAGTCGTAGAAAACTCTAAAACTCTAAAAGGTTAAATTAAACTATTTTTACATTTTTTCTTCTCATATGTTTATTTTAAATACTTTATTTAAAAATCTATAGAAATGTGAAGAGTTATTTAAACACAAAGAGCCTGACTGGTCTAATGATTAAAACACCAGGCTGGAAATGAGAAAACTGGGAAAAACTTTGATTTCAACCATCAAAGCCAATTGGGTGATCTTGAGCCAATTACTCTTTCTCAGCTCAACTCATCTCAGAGAAGAGGAGGAAAGTTTCCTGAATATGTTTACCGCCCTGAGTTGTTTGCAAATACAATAAAGGTGAGAATATCAATCAATCAATCAATGTACTACCAATTACATAGTTTAATGTCATCTGCTAGAAATTAGTATTGGCACTCCAGCTTAAAAAATGTTAGCTATGGTTCAAGACCAATTTCAATGAGAGAGGAAGAAATTAATTTTTTCCTTGATTGTGCCCTAAAATGTGATAAAGAGCAAAATTAATCACTGTAAATTAAATCCTGGGCAGGCCTAAGCTGATAAGATACAAACAACAGACAAAAAAGCCTGTTTCTGAAGAAGTACAAGTTTTATTCTGCTGCTAGAGGCATCTTCTTGAAAATAGCCTTTTAGAACAATTGATTCACATTACAGAACAAATCCTAACTTTATGTTTTCTAACATTTTGGTGTAAGGTTCTAATAGTGGACAGTAAACTAAAGAAGAAGAAATCTTTTGGTTGGAAAATTTCCTGCTTTTCGGTGTTATCTCAGAAGTTTGGTAGGTTAGTAAATATTGCATTATTCCACTTGCATAGGTGATACCACAGCTATTACTTAAATAATCATGCAAAACTGAATGTCAGCCTTCAAGATTTTTCCTTCAAGATTTTTTCTCCCTTTGCTTTGCATCTTTTGGCTGTCATAAGTAACGGGGGGGAGGAGGGGGGAATGATTATGGGAAGTGAGCTGGAGGTGTTACAAACCAGAACTGTATAAGCTGGGGGGGGGGTACATTCTTGCTTAGGCTTCTATCCTATGCTATGCTCAGCTGCAACCCTTTATCAAACTATTTCAAGGTCAATGGACAGAAGCCTCATTACCACCTGGAGATGCCCACATAATGATATACACAACTTTTAATTGGATGAGCCAATTGAACTATTGGGGGTGGGAACGTTGCCATTACTTTGTATATGTGATTTTTGCGTCCATTTTCTCAGATTCAAAATTCTTTTGTTGCTACTACTTGACTTCCAGTAAAAGATATCTTTTCTCAAATTAAAAGAGTCTAAGTATTTCTTTCTTGGATTTTGAATGGAGCACCAGCTGACACTGGAAGACAAATGGGAGATTTGTTTTTGTACAAAAATCTTTTTTTAGTCCAATATCTCTAGAATATTGGACTAGCTAGCCTCCTTAACAAAATGAAAAAGGACCACAATGACACTTTCGTTTTCTTATTCATTATTTCATATCCAGGTATACTGCATTTGGATATAATTAGTGTACTTCTAAGTGTATTCTAATTAAGTCTACTTACTTAATACCTAGCATTTGTTGTTAAATATATATATTTATTCCAAGACCTGGCACACTATTCCAGTTCCTTCTCTTTTATTACTTGTCCCTGTCCCCACAGTCAAAGCACTAGGCTATTTCAGATTATCCTGTGAGAAAACTAATTTGATTTGTTCCATTTGACAAGACAAGGAAATTATTTATGTTTAGTCCTTTAACATGCTTTCTGGTGAGGATTTGATTGTGTGACCTTCCCTTTAAAATAACAATGGAGCATAATATTAATATGAATTTTAATACATGCTCACAGAGCTCAGTAGAAGTGTCATACTGAGTTAGAGACAAGAACAATGCATTAATTCAAATCTCTGGAATAATTTTAATTTCAGTTGCTAATAAGAGAAGTAAGCTATATGCCCATGTAATATGCCAAAGAGATATTTTTTAAAAAGACACATCCCACTTATTAGTGTGGAAAAGTAATTCACTTTACACACACCCACACACACACACACACCCCTACCTCAAGATTTCTCTCTCTTTCTCATTTCTGAACTACCCAATCTCTCTCAAAAATATTCTTTTGTTAGTTACTTTGTAAAGGTTCTGTTTCAAGACATTGTAGTAATGAGATTCGTGTTGAAGAAAATTTAAATCCACAAGTAAAAGAATATAGGCCCATGACATTTAAAAAATATTTATTATTGTTTGTACAGAAGGCTATTCAAGAAGAGGTTTATTCACTAACATGTAATTGTCATTTAGTATCAGTTAATTTGACACATTTCTATTTTCCATAGAAAGATGTGGTTTCAGATTTTGTAATACATACATTATACTTTACATGTGCAGTCAAAGATAACAAAGCCAGAAATACGGTATAGAATCTCACTTTTTGAACTATGATTAAAAAGACTTACATTCAGACATCAGACAAGAGATTAAAATTCAGATTAAAAGTTGTTGCTAACAAAGTTATTACTCAACTGCTATTTCTGAATTTTGCATATTCATGGCTAGATTGGGTACATATGTCAAATTTAAACAGATCCATAACCAGAATCCTGAACACTACTTACCATAATTTAAAATGGCTTTTCCCACTTCAATGAAAAACCAAACATTCCAGAATCTTTCATGTATAAGACCTAGATTTTCCCACGCTGCCACATTATTCCACCCATGGTTGGCTTCACCCTAACCCAGATCATGGGTTGTCTCCAGATATTTAAAATTGCTCACCTTTTCAAAAACCATAGTTTGTTTAACAAATGATAATTTAAAACAGTCAGCTATCTCAGACTTAATTGCCACTGATATCTAATCAAAACTGTCAGGCTCAACCCAAAAATGACATAGAACAACCCAGCCAATTTCAATTCTTTATCTGAAGAATCTTGCCAGAGTAAATCTATACTAGGTTTAATAACCTATACTACTCTGATACCGTGATTATATGCTGGACGATTCTAAATCTCTTCCTCTTCCTCTAATCTAGCTCCAGGCTATATTGTCTCTTGTCTCACCCACAACTCTTGGAATACGTTCCCTCCTTCTTGGGAAATTGTAGCTTCTCTGTAATCTATCATACCACCTTCCCCTTTGTAGACATCACAACTTATATGGTTAATTCAATAAGCAAAATATAGTATAGTGTGATCTAAAAGTTATGCTACAGTTGCTTTTTTTTAAAAAAATGCTATACTAATGGGCCACCCTTGTTTGAAAAAAATAGGGCATTATAGTATATGCAAATAGTTTGATGAAAATAGTTTTGTAGTTGCCCTTTGGGAACTGATAAAAAAGCACTTGACAGGTTGTTTTTTTTTTCATTTAGTTTATTTATGATCAAAAACCAGAGTCACCATGTGGTACAAATACAAATAACATAAAATATTATTAGATTAAACATGGCATGTAAAATATATACACATAACATAAATTGGAGTTGATAACCTGACATTAAATGGAACTTCCCCTGTCACTGGGAAAATTTTAACAATCTTCTTAAATGTTTCAATAGAACCACCTACTAAAAAGAAATAAGCATTGTGTTCCAATATTTATTCAACTTTTATTGAAAAGACAAGAAGCTCTAGACCAGAGGTGTCTAATCTTGGCAACTTTAAATACCAGAATTTCCTAGAATAGCAGATTGGAAGGGATGTAATATAATTTATGTCCTGCATCTTGTCTTTCCAATAATCTTTAGCAGCTTGGTCATCTCAAGACATAAAATTATTACCTAAACAGAACAGCAGCAGAAGGCATTAAAAAAATGAAGAAACTAAGAGGAATAGAATCACTGATGATATAATGTTTCCATGAATACGAGACAAGGGTGGAATTCAAAAATTCCAGCAACTTTTCACTGTCTGGTTGCTGAGTGGGTGTGGCTATTGTGGGAGTGGCCTACTGGAACTTCCCAAAGGTTTGAAGGCTGCCCCCCAGGCAGGGCAGGGCAAAATGGCCTCCCCTGGGCTCTGAAGGCCCACCAGAACCTGGAAACAGGCTGCTTTCTGGAGTTCTGGTACTTTCCAGGAAAACTGTTTTTTGCCTTCCCTAGGGTCTAGAGGCCTCTCCTGGGCCTCTGGGAGGGTGAAAACAGCCTCTCCCAGGCTATGGAGGCCCTCCGGAAGCTGGAAACAGGCCATTTCCAGACTTCCAGAAAGCCCATTTTCCCCCTTCCCAGAGCCTCCAGATGGACCTTGCATTTACTTGCATCAAAAAATGGGCTATGTAGAGATTCCTGAGAGGGGCAGGATGGGGTATGGGGGGACTAGCCAATCAGTTGAAATACTGGTTTGGCAAACCAGATGAAAACTTAATATCCGGTTTGCCTGAATCGGTACGAACTGGTAGAATCCCGCCTTGATACTAGACAAATTGGGAGTTGGCCGACTAAATTTAGAATGGAGAAACACAACAAGGAAGCATTACTGAAAAGATTCTGAACTGGCTGCAGTGAAAAGTTTTCCCAATCATGTTAACTACCTTATGGGAAAACACTGGGTGAAATTAAATCAAGTTCAAATGTACTTTTCCCAATTACTAAGTCACTAGATGCAGTCAGGACTGATACCTGATGTTTAATTTTAAAATAGTCCACAAGGGCCTGACTGGTAATTTCATGTTGTAAACAGTTATTTTCCTTCTGTAGTTACTTTAAGAAAGAGCAAATTTGCTCCTCTAAGTTATTCCAGGACAATATTCTCTAACAGAATCCCTCGAGTTTGTAGGATTACATCTTAGTCATCTTAAGGTTGGATCTCAAAATAACTGTTGGGAAGAAAAAGAATTGGGTTTGGAGTTATAAGAATATTTCATTGGAGAATTGATTCAAAGGCAGTTCAGTCAAATCTCCAGTCAGATTTCTAAGTTGGGTAGTCAATGGATTTTTCTCCAGGTTTTTTTCCCAATAAAATTGATTTTCTGAATCAAATTCATTCCTGTGGTCACTTCAGTTCAAAAAATTGAATTGAAGCAACAGTTTGAACGGATCCTCATTGAAGTGACAATTAAAAAAAGAAGAGATCTAATACAACCAATGCTAGTCGATACATCATTTTTTCATGCTGTGTACCAAAGTACACAGAAACAAGGTTGAATTTTCCTTTTCTTTCTGAAGAGATGGAGAAAAAAGATGCCTTACTTTTAGTTACGCAGACTTTCCACTTAAATCCTTTTATATCACTGGACAAAGAAAAGCAAAGTTTTCAGTTCTTCTGAAATGATAATAATTTCTGGTATAGAAGTTGCTGTATTTCTAAATGCAACCCAAAGAAATAAAATTAGTCATCATGTTTCCTTCTGCAAGCAAATATAAGAGCGAGCCCTTAAAATGTCATCTAAAAGAAGGCATCCATTTTATGATGAGAAAGTCATTTTCTGTAAGTACAAATAATTACAAAAATATATACTTTTATTGATTGGACAGAAACACATATTTCTTGGAACAGTGCATTTTTAAAGATAGCTATTTTTTTCAAAAAAAAAATCAATTGAGAAACCTTAAAATGCATGCTGAAGAAAAAAAAATCACTTATTTTTCTGAATAATTTGCATGGATCATCTGTTTTGCAATGACCTTTTCCAGGGATTAAAAATATAATGCTTCTAAAGGACACAATGTGTCATGACATATATAAAAAGAAGACAGTGCTGTGGTGCATTTTTAGAATAATTTCATCAAGCAAGTCTATAAAACATCTGTTAAGTGGCAGAACTAACATAAAGTGCTAAACTTCAGAAAAACAGATGGTTTTAAAGAAAAGATTATAACTGTAACTGTAACTGTAACTGAAACATCTCTAACAATCATTCCAATGGACATCTTTGGCATAGAACTGGAAAATAGCTATGTATTCCTCATTTTATCTTGGGAACCATTTTGTTATCACTCTTCTAGATGAAAAAGCTTTTAATCTTTATATGAAGGCTGCCCCTTCTTTCAGGACACTCAAAACAAAGGTGACCTTGGTTCCATCTATAAGAAATTCTATTAGATGACTCTCCATGAACAAGTCACACTGAGTCAGAAATTGATCTTGAATACCCACAATTCCTCTGATAGGCTTCCAGATGAATCACTAGCATCGGCTGTGCAGTAACATGTATCTCCAGCTGAGATCCTGCCCTGTCCCATATGCTACCTATATTATGTGCTACCTGTATTATGACATTGTACATGTGTCTTCCTGCTATTGATGTTGCAATAATGCCTCAGCTACTCCTGCTACAGCCAGGCGAGTGTCTCAAGGATCTATTCAAATCTAGAAGGCAAGGTCTAATGCTTCTTTGGTGAGAGAGTAGTGAGTTTGTTCAGGATTAATGTCAAGCTCTTGAAATAAGCAAGGTCAAGAAACAGAAGATGATTTCTAGGAATGTTCTAGTATTGTAGCAAATATAACAGGATCTTGAAAACATGTCAGGACTGAGTTGTCTTTTCCCTTCCCTACTATGATTCAGTTTGCTAGCCATGAAGATTAGAGGTGTGTGGATAGAAGTTTTAACCGTTATTTGTGGTGTGAGCAGAACCGAAGTCATGTTGGATGACCCATTGAATTAAATAAGGAAGTG
>BHFT01000443.1:0-14624 GCA_004320025.1 Laticauda laticaudata
TTTTGAGCAGATGAAATCTCAGTAGACGGATGCTGGACGGATAGAGAGTATGAAAAACGTATGCAGTGAATACAGAATGGATGCATCCCGTTAACCAATGGATGACAAATGTTTCTCTCCATTTTACATCCTCTTTCCATCCGTTGGTGCAGTGTGACATGGGCTAAAAGAAGACCCAGCCGATCTGCTGTGACTCGGGAGGCAGAAAATAGATGGGGGTGGGGCCAGTGAGAGGTGGGATTTGCCAGTTCTCCAAACTCTTCAAAATTTCCACTATCGGTTCTCCAGAACTAGTCAGAACCTGCTGAATACCACCTTTGATCCAAAGGTTAGTTTCACTTTAGCAGAGCTTAACACAACTATATATATATTCAATACATAACAATTTCCACCAAAATGAGATTTGAGAAATCCCAATTTGGTAATAGAGAAAAACACCTGATAGTTCTCCCCCCCAAATAGGTGGAGGGATGGGTCCTTTTGACCAGGGCTGCTATGTGAGCACCCCAAGTCAGGTCCTCTTTTAGGGTAACACCCAGAAGCTTAAAACTGGCCACTTGCTCCACTCGGTCTCCATTGATAAGCAAGGGCTGGATGTCTCATCTATTCCTTCTATAATCCACTATAAGCTCCTTGGTTTTATTGGTAGTGAGAACCAAATTATTGTCTCCACACCACGAGAGCAACTGGTCCACCTCATCTCGGTAGGCAGACTCATCCCCCGCGGAGATAAGTCCCACCACTGTTGTATCATCTGCAAATTTAGAATAGTATTACTTGCATGAGTGGGAATGCAGTCATGGGCCGGTTTGCAGCTTCCCGAGAGTCTTCGGAGCCCAGGGAGGCTGTTTTTTCCCTCCCAGAGGCTCAAGGAAAGCCTTCGGAGCCCAGGGAGAGCAATAATGCCCCCCCTCTACCATGGTGCTGGAGGTGTAGTAGGCCACACCCACCAAGGCCACGCCCACCCAGCAACCGTACAGAGAACCCTCTACTAAAATGTTTCAAGCCCACCTCTGCGTCTGTTCCACTTTTAGCTCATACTTATGATGTCTTCTCCTTGCCCAAAGAATGATAGGAGTGATGTGGGACAGGAAACCTCTGAAGACTGGAAGTTGTGAGGTTGTGCAATATGGGGTTCCATGTGCCTTTCCAGAATGGCAAGGTCCATGAAAAAGTCCATGAAAAAGTCCCCATATTGTTCTAGCAATAGATTTTATTTTCCCATTTCCATGAATGTATGGGTGTATGTTCATGTTTATGAAGTTCTGACTTGCTATCCCAGACTATCTGAATCCCACAAAACCATGAAATTCTATCATCAAAGGGTTCATAGGAGATCTTGAGGTTTTATCTAGCCCCGTGATGGCGAACCTATGGCATGCTTTGCCATCTATGGAATTCATCACTGCCACAAAGTGGAAGAATGTGGGAGGGGTTGATGTAAATTGAGTAGCTTTTACTGGACAAAATATATTATTATGATAGTTCAAGGTTACAGAGTGTGGCGCAGAGAAAAATAAAACCTACTGTGGGATTGGTGCATGTGATCTGGCGATAAGGAAAAAAAGGTGAGGATTGTAGGTTGGGACGATGTGGGGAAACTGGGAAAAAAATCAATTTCGGACTTCCCCAGTATATGCCAGGTACCGTTCTAATAAAAGTACTTTGAGATGGTGTGTGTTTTGGAGTTACTTGAAGGAATGGATTTTCTCTGGAATGCTGACACGTGTGCCAGAAGTGGCATGCAGAGCTCACCTGGAAGAACCTTAATGTGCATGCATGCACGCCGCTGCTGCCTGACAGCTGATTGTCAGGTTCTGGCATGCATGCGGGAGGTGGGGGCATGGTATGCAGGAGACATATGCACATGCACAGAGATGTGCAGCACATGTTGGGAGTCACAGGCACTTGTACAGAGATGTGCAGTGCATGAAGGGATCATGCATGCATGTGCAAATGGATGGCACGCAGGGGTGATCATGTGTGCATGTGCAGAGATGCAAGGCATGTGGGAGTGTGATCATGCACAAATGTGCAGATGCATGGCACATGGTGGGGGAATTGCGCACATATGCATACAGATGCACTGTGCATGGGAATCTCACATTCAGATGCAGAGACCCATGGTGTGCAGCAGAGGAATCATGCCTGCATGCACAGACACGCAGTGCACGGCAAGGGGATTACGCGTGCATGCACAGACGTGCAGTGGGCTGCGGAAGGATTGCGTGTGCATGCACAGGGGTTTTGGGGGTCCCAGCATGCATTGCCTTCTGGGTGCTGGAAAAGCAAGCGCAAGCTCACGAGTGTGAGCACAATTATCAGCAAGGGACCCGTAAAAAGTTTGACAGCAGTGGCCTAGCCTGTACCTATCCAACCGTTTTTCCTTGCCTAAGTGTAAAACCTCACTTTTATCAAGTTGAATTTCATTTTGTTAGATAGGGCCCAGTGTGTTCAAGTCTGTCAAGATTTACTACTAAACATTTACATTTTGTGGAGGGAGTAACTGTTACTAGATCAACAAGATACCTTTGTGACAGTGGTGGGATACAAATTCTTTTACTACCAGTTCTGTGGTTGTGGCTTGGTGGGCATGGCAGCGGAAGGAGACCATAAAATCTCCAGTCAGAGGTGGTATTTGACAGTTCTGTGAACTGCTCAAAATTTCCATTATTGGTTCTCCAAAACTGGTCAGAACCTGCTGAATACCACCTCTGCTTTGTTAGTAGACATGACTGAGATTATACTTTAAAGCTGTTATCTTATGTCTAAAGTTCAATTCCCTTGAACACATTGATTCTGGCTCTTGAGTAGAATTTTAAGAGGCATAGATCAAGAATTCTGAAGACATATTATGAAGATAATTGTCCATGCTGAGTTTTTTTCATCTGACTTAGGAGGGTCTGAGATGCTGCTGAAAGACCATTTGTCTTCAGGATGTTAAATTGTAGCCAAGGAACACCTCACCAAACCTCTTTCTCACAGATGAGAAAGAACATTCCACCTATTCAATACATCAGTGCCTTGAGACAAGATCTAACAATTGTGAGAGAGATTTTCAGGGTTTTGTTTGATGAAAACATCCTATACATTTAAATTGCCTCCTGAAAAAGCACCTTCGGAACTCCGAGTCAAAAGAAATTTGTTCAAATTATTGTCTCTATGCAAAGCAATCAGTTTCATCATCTCATTACTTTCAGATTCCATTCTTCTACTGTGAGGTTTATATACTTCCTTCCATTTTTGCGCATATAACAATTTGGCAGCTGACATCCTATATGAAACCAAAGTCCCATATTTTTCTTTCAAATTGTTTATTTGTCATCCTTAAAAGAAATGCTTCAGGTTTCATTCTTATATCCATTTCCAATTTTTTAAATACCCAAATAGAAATTTGATTCCAGAATTTGTTAGCTGACTTACATGTCTGCCTAAAATGTTAACAATTAAAAAAAAAAAAAANCTAAAATTTTAAAATTAAAAAAAAAAAAAACAGATTAACAGAGTTGGAAGGGACCTTGTAGATTCAAAACCTTCAGATTCATTACATTTTCAGTAGTTGTTTGAAACATCCTTATATATTGTTGATAATTTCAGGAATTCAAGACATCATTTTATAAATTTTCTTTCAGACTATAACTCAGTGTCAAGCCTTAGGTTCAGATTTGTTTCTGTTCATTAAGCATATTATCACCAAAATTTTTATCCCATTTAACCATACAATATTTCACATACTCATCTTCACAATTAAATTGCAATAACAATTTATAATATTTTACAATAAAATTATTATTATTAGTACATAATAGTTCCGTATTATCTGTAAAAACAGTTTTTAAAATCCAGTTTAAACCATTGAGGCAGTTGCATGTTTGAAAGCCAGAGACAAGTATAACCTCCCTTTTTGAATTATTTTCTTATTTTAAGTCTAAAATCCATATTACCCCACAGCAGGATCTCATCCTGTGATATCCACGATTGTTTGGCTATCATCTGCCATCTAAAATAAGCTTTTTGTGGTGACACCCCTAAGAGCAATTTAGGAAATAATCTATTTCCAACTCTAAGTGATGGCATGCCTAATTATAACGATTTTTAAAAGTAATATCAACTTTTAATTTATTGTACCATAAAATCACCACATAAACCAATCTCAATTCATGACATTAAAACTCCTATCATAATGGGGACAGATGAAAAACTGATAAAAAAACATATAATTATCTATTGATGCACAAAATTGAGGAGAAACAAGTCAAAGAAACAATGATTGTTTAAGCCCATGTCACACTGAACCAACGGATGCAAAGAGGATGTAAAACGGACAAAAAAGCTTGCCATCCATTGGAAAACGCGATGTACGTCACTGCCTCGTTTTGCTTTCCTCTCTATCCATCAGCATCCGTCTATTGACGTTTCAATCCACTCAGACCAGTTTTGGGCTGCCCAAAACTTTGGGTGGAAAATGTAATCCCAATGCGTCCGTTCCTGCATCCGCTACGCATCTGTTCTGTATCTGTTACGCATCCTCTATATCCACTAGGCATCCGTTCCGGCATCCGCGCAACTCGCATCCCGCTCGGATGCACGGGAGGAAGCGAACGGATGCAGAACGAGATGCAGAACGGATGCTAGCAATGCAGCACGGACAAAAAAGCATTTAAAATGGAAAAACATTCGCAGAGGGGACCTATTGGATATGTAATATGGATGTCTGAGGATGCCTAGAGGAAAGCCCAGCGGAAAACCTATATTTCCTATAAAAAGGGGAACACTCATCTGCATCTCAACTTTCAGAAACCGCAGCCCAGCGGTGCAGACCACTCTGCAGCCTTCATCTGACTCTTCCTCTTCCACAGCAACCAGTCATCCTCCACCGTGGATTATAACAAAGCTCTTTCGGCAGCCACCATCAATTCTGCAACAGTGCGAAGCCATCTGCAGGCTCTGTGAACTCTACTGCGAGAGAAAAAAGAGGCAGCAAAAAAGAGTCTGGGTCTGAAGAAGGTTTCGCCAGAGAGCAGAGGACGGACTGTAACAGCAAGCTGATGGTGAGGCTCAGGAGCGAAAGACACTCCGGGCATTCCAGAACTTCATGAGGATGCCTCCAGTCATGTTTTGACGAAGTTGTGCAGGCGGCTGACAACCAGTTGACAAGCAGAGCACCAACTTCGCCCAAGCCTGGACCTGGGCTCAAGGTGGCACTGACTCTGCACCACCTGGCCTCCGGGACCACTACAGGAGCATGTAGTACGGCTGGAGGGTGCCATCCAACACATTCAGCATTATGGTCAGAGAAGTGGTGCAGGCATCATCAAAGAATACAAGGGAGGAGCTCCTCCAGTGCCCTCCTCACTGAGAAGGATGGAAGAAAGTTTGCAGAGCAGTGGTATCAGAAGTGGAACTTCCCCACCGTTGGAGCATAGATGGGAAAGCACGTGGGCCTGCAAATCTCCACCAACTCAGGGTCCACTTATTTCAAAACTCCAAGGGCTTCTTCAGCATCATCACTCTTCGCCATGGTCGATGCTGACTACAACTTCATGTACATCGATGCTTCAGGCAACGGCTCATCTTCAATGCCGAGGTATACAACGCAAGTGACCTCAAGGAGGGGCTGGAACAGCAACCTCAAGTGGCTTCCCAGATCCAGACCCGCCCAACGAACGCAAGATGTGCCCAACTTCATTGTGGGGGATGACACCTTCTCCTCAGAACCTACCTCATGAAAGCCTACACTACAGACGCGTCACCCGTAAAGAGAGGATCTTCAACTAACAGGCTGTCCAGGGCAAAGGCGGGTGGTGGACAATGCACTTTGGCATCTGGCCAACAGGTTTCCAGGTCTTCTTACCACCATGCAGCATAGCCCAGAGACCGTGAGATGATCATGGAACTTGCTGCACCTGCACTATCATTGCGACACCGCACCCACGTGTTACAGGACAGGCTTGTTGAAGTCAGCCAAGGCAATGGGGACATGGAACGTGGTGAATGGAGGCAAGGTGAACCCTGATTTGACACTGTGGATGTGCAAGGCCCCAAAAGAGCCTCACGTGAAGGGAAGAAGCAGCGCAACCTCCTGATACCTGTGCAACTCCCCAGGCTGGAGCAGTGGAGTGGCACAGACAGTAAGAGATGCTTAATGGATGCTGTCTTCCACCCTGTCTCATCACACAGATGAGATTCGGGCCATGTACGTTGAGGTGGGCCTAACAATGAACAGGGCGTTTACAAAAAGAGTTGTGTTTATGTTGACAATGTGATGATTATTACATTATTATTGATAATAAAGGGCCATAGTGTTGCACCTGGAAGGGTGGACCATACAGTCCCACCTGTTTGCACTGGAGGTTTATCTATCCCACAGCTATTACCCACCCTAAAGGTACCCTGCCTCCATTCCTACCCAGGTATCCCTGCCCACCCACAGCTATCATTAACCCATCCCACAAGCATGCCAAAGGCTTAAACCATTTCTAAAAGTTTCCAGCAAGACTTTATTAAAAAAAAGAATGAAGCAAGTGTGTGAATCATAATAGAACTTTATTAACAACCGCTATACAAACAAAAATGAGTCCTTCTGGCCTCCTTCTTGGTCGCTCAGTCTCAGGGGTTGAAGGGTCCAGTGTGTGTGGAGGTGGCCTGTGCTGGAGTTCTTTGTCATAGCTCCTTCATGAAGCAGAAGCAGCAAGAAGCGCCAGCCCCGAGAAGAGCAAGCCATGCTGGCAGAACCCAGGAGAACCAGAGTGAGGGGCCAAGGGGCAGGATGGTAGCCCTGTCCCTCTTGGCAGGCTTGGCTAACAGATGGCTGTGGCTTTGCATGTGTCTTCCCGCAATGGTTTTAAGGGGTTGCTGGCTGGCAGGGAGGCTGGCAGGAACAAGGCTGGCAGAAAGGCTGGCAGGGAGGCAGGGCACCAAGGCTGGCAGGAAGGCTGGCAGGCAGGCAGGCACCAAGGCTGGCAGGCAGGCAGACAGCAAGGCTGGCAGGAAGGCTGGCACCAGGCAGGCACCAAGGCTGGCAAGGAAGGCTGGCAGGCAGGCAGGCACCAAGACTGCAGGCAGTAACAGAACCACAGGCGCAGGAAGGCAGGCAGCAAGGCTGGTCAGCAGACTGGCTGGCAGCAAGGCTTGCAGGCAGGCTGGCACCAAGGCTTGGCAGGGAGGCTGGCACCAAGGCTGGCAGGGAGGCTGGCAGCTAGGCTTGCAGGCAGACATGCAGGGCAGGGCAGGCAAAAGGCAGCCAATCCGTCCAGCAGCAGGTCTTTCCTCTTTAATGGCAACCTGCTTCCGAGCTGCTTCCGTTATATTCGCGGGGCTGATGCAATGCATCTCCCGCATGCACAATTAACGCAGGCATCCATTAGGTTCCACTGTGCATACGCTGTGCATGACGCTTCATCCGCTAGTCTTTCGTCTGCATCCGCTCTTTCCGTTCCATGTCCACTTTGCGCGGCTCCCGGAAAGCCTAGGCGGCACGTGCCAATCCGCTCCCATCATCGCGCTGGGCTTGCTTCTTGCATTCCGCTTTGCATTCCGCCCTGCGTCTCCACGTGTCCGTGTTATCCGTCCAGTTATGCAAATTTTGCCGCCTTTTGAGGTGGATAACAACGGATGGAACATTTTGCTCATCCGCTGTGTCCTTTTTGCATCTGTTGGGCAGTGTGACATGGGCTTTAGGCAATTTTTTTGGGTTATAATATAGAATTAGAGAGTGGCAAAAACTATGGGATAGGAACTATAAATTGGCGATGGCTTTGGCACATGAAAAAAATTTACATAATTTGTAATGTTTTTTTAAAATATATTTTTATTAAGTTTCTTTTGTTACATTGTAAAACATCATGTTATCAACAACGTTCTTGACATCTATACAGCTTTTTGGTAAATATCATAATAGATTATATTACAGTTGCCTACTACTAAATAATAGCTTTAACGTTAATTACTATTCTTATATCTTATATAATTTACAAAATTTTGTTTTACTTTCTTAAGGATTCATTCAATTAAAATTTTGGTCTCACTTCTTAGTTCTGTTTGTTAGCCATTTATACCAATTATTCCAAATTGTAAAGAATTCAGAGTCGTCTTTTTCTTTCAATTTCATTTTTAGCATATTTATCTCAGCACTTTCTGTTAATTTGTGTATTATTAGTTCTTCATTAGGGGGATTTAGTGTTTTCCATACCTGTGCAAAGGCTATTCTGGCGGCTGTTGTAATATGTAACAGTAAGTATTTTACTTCTTTCAATAATCTTTCTTTGATTATTCTCAAAAGGAAGGTTTCCGGTCTGAGCTTAGTCTGGTGCCCAGTGATCTCTTGTAACCAATTTTTAATTTAAATCCAGTAAGTCCTGGTCTCGGGGTATAACCACCACATGTGATAAAATCTACCAACAACTTTTTTACATTTCCAACATTTGGGACTCCTGTTGGGGTACATTTTTGCCAATCTCGTTGGAGCTAAATACCATCTATAAAACATTTTATACATATTTTGTTTTCTTTGTATGCTGCAAATACTGTTAACTTATAATTTATGTTCCACATTTTCTCCCATTCCTCTAATTCTATAGTGTATCTAAAATTCTGTGCCCATCCAATCATTGTGCTTTTGACTATTTCCTCTTCCATTTTGAAACCTAATAAATATTTGTATAGTTTAGTTATAAGTTTTTGTTTCAGCCCCATTAGTATTTTATCTAATTGGTTCTGCCCTTTGTCAAATCCAAAATCTTTTAAATATGTTTTATATTTATTCTGAATTTGCAAATATGGCCACTAGTCAATTATGATTCCATTTTCCTTCAGTCCTTGGTTTTATTTTAATTTCCCTTGACTATCTAATAATTCTTCATAGCTTACCATTTTCCATAGGTCTTATCTATTTGGATGTATTATGGCTTCCATGGTTGACAGCCATTGTGGGATTTCCATATAGTGCTTGCCTTTGATTTTTTTCCAAGTTGTAATCTATGGTTCTCTTATTAAATGTGTAATGCATCCAGAAAGTATCCATGATATCAATCACTCCAAGACATTTCTCTCCAATTGATTTATTTAGAAATAGATCTGATATGTCAAAGGCAATTTCCCAAGTGAAATTATTTTCACGTGTTAAACAGAATCACCTTCTCTGGCTGGAAATAATAATTAAACAGAAGATAGATTGGAAACCAGAAGTATATTTTCTGGGCATAATCCCAGAGGGTTATGAAAAAGGATCTGCATATTTAAATTTACATATCCTGATAGCAGCAAGGATTCGCTATGCAAAATTCTGGAAAAATGAGAACACCCCGCCAGATGAGGAGCTAATTAGGAACATTTTAGAATGTACTGAGATGGACAGATTAACCTTAAAAATAAAAGAAAAAGAAGACTCAGAATACTACTTGATATGGAATNAATAAAAGAAAAAGAAGACTCAGAATACTACTTGATATGGAATAAATTCTATGACTGGTTAAAGACAAGGGGTAGAAGTTAGAGAAATAAAACAATGAATGTTTTTATTAAAAACAGAGATGATGTATAACTATAATATTATATCATATGATAAGTATTCTTATTAGAAAATGGGACAATATTTTTATAGTACTAGATATGGTTTCTTTGTAAATAACAGACTTAGACAAAACACTTTATTCAAAAATATTTACGTATAAAAAGTAAAAAATTATTTAAAAATCCCTCTTATCACCTTTTGATATGATGGTATCCTCAAGCATTTCCTTGACATCTTGTTGGGCAACTTTAAGTTGCAAAATTCAGAGATGCATATGACAGAAGTTTTTTTCTTGCTAAGAAGGTTTGCAGCTGTTCCAACTCAATTCCTCTGTCTGTGAAGGAGGAACTAACTACATGAAGTGCCAGTCAACAGGAGTCAACTGAAAAAGATCTCATTCTTAAATTCTGAAAGAGAACTGCTGGTTCTGTGTCTTTCTGTTCTGGTTCTTCCCATCATCACCAGGGATGCTTCAGTTTTTCTAACTTTTATTTTCAATGTACTCCTTTTTGACATCAGGGCATCTGCTGTATTGGAACCCCATTAAATGGAATTGTGATCTGGTTACTTGACAGATCAAACGTGGACAACTGTTAGTGATGATCTTAATTACTCTTCTCTGTTTCCTTATTCTTACTCTGCAGGTAAATATCTACGTGTTCATTATTAGGTTTACTAACTTGCTTCCTTGGAGACAATTTCCTGGACTAGAAATGTACTTAAATAAAGGTGCTGTCCTAAGCAGCAGCATTAATCCAGCCATCTATTTTTTGGTTGGGAGAAAGAAAAGAGCTCAGATCTGGGAGAGCATCAAGGTCATTTTTCAAAGAGTCTTCAGAGAAGATGAAGCTCCTGAAAGCACAGAGAAAGCTACAAACAGAATTTCAATCCCTCTGTAAAAGTGTGTGTGTGTGTGTGTGCGTGTGTGTGTGTGTGTATGAAAAAATAATGCTTTCTTGAGTTTTTTCCATTTATATGTAATACCAATAGTTATTAATCAGTGCTGTGACATTATATATACAGTTATGAGTACAATCAAAACTTACCATACACAATACTTTCATACCCTCTTATATATTATATATATTATTTACATTTTCTATTCTTATATCTATTGTCAATCCAAATAAACCATGTTTCCCATACTGCATTGTATTCTGTGTCTGTTTTCTGTTTTAATACAACAGTTAATTTATCCATTTCCACACACAATAATTTTTTTATTATTATTAAGCCTTCAGGTGGTATGGAGTTTTTCTTCCAGTACTGAGCATATGAAATTCTTGCTGCTGTTAATATATGTAGAATAAAGCCCCAGTCACACAGCACCAATGGAATGGAAAGAGGATGTAAAACGAGAGAAAAACTTGCATCCGTTGGTATAACGTGATGCTTTCGGTTCTGTACTCATTGTGTCCGTTTTTCATACCTCTCTTCCGTCCAGCACCCAGTCTTTACGACATTTCAATCCGCTCAAAAAGGTTTTGAGCTGCAGCAAAACTTTTTATGAGTGGAAAATGCATCCATACGACATCGTTCTGCATCGCAACGCATAGACGGGGAACAATTGCCATTCTACATCCATCGTCATCCGTTACACATCGCGTTATATCCGCTAGGCAATCCGCTGCGACATTCCTGCGCAACTCAAATCGCTCTCGCAGCGGAAAACGACACAGGGAGGAAGCAAACAGACGCGGAATGGACAGGCAGCATTTAGTAGCATGGACGGAGAAAGGATGAAAGTGGATGCAGCTGCACATACAAAGCATTAAAATGGTAAAAACATTCGCATAGGGGACGTATCTAGGAATATTTAGGAAGTCTGCAGGAATGCCTAGAGATGTGCAAAAGAACAACTGAGCGGAAAACGTATATTTCCTATACAAAGGGGGGAGGAATCACGCTGGATCTCACTTTCAGTCCAGCAGCCCTGCTGTGGCAGAACTCTTCAGCCTTCATCTGGTCTCTTGCTCTTCACAGCATCCGTCATCCTCCACGATGGATTGGTCACACACTCGCTTTTGGTAGCCACCATCGTTCCTACAACAAGTCGAAGCCATCTTACAGGCTCTTCACTGTCTATGCGAAGAAAAGGAGGCAGCCAAGAAGTGTCCGATCCGTAAGATGATCAACCAGAAGAGTCAAGAGTATGGTCTGTATAACAAGCTGATGGTGGAGCTGAGGAACAAAGAACCTCGTGCCATTCCAAGAACTTCATGAGGATGCCTCCAGCCAGGTTTTTACGAAGTTGTGGAGCGTCTGAGACCAGGTTGATCAACGCAGAACACCCAACTTCCAGCCAAGCCTGGACCCTGGACCTCAAGGTGGCACTGATCTGTGCCACCGTGGCCTCAGGGACCAACGTACAGGAGCATGCAGTACGCCTGGGGGTGCCGACACAAACCACATCACTCATTGTGGTCAGCAGAAGGTGGTGCAAGGCCTCATCGAAAAGAATTACCTGGAGGAGCACGCTCCAGTTGCCCCTTCACTGAGGAAGCCTGGAAGAAAGTTAGCAGAGCACTGGTATCGAGAAGTGGAACTTCCCCACCGTTGGAGCATAGATGGGTAAAGCACGTGGCGTGCAAAGCTCCAGACAAGTCAGGGTCCTACTTAATCAACAAGTACAAGGCTTCTTCAGCATCATCCTCTTCGCGCATGGTTGATGCTGACAACAAGTTCATGTACATCGGATGCTTTCAGACAACAGGTCAGCTTCAGACGCCCAGGTATACAAATGCCAGTACCTCAAAGGAGGGGCTGGAATGCAACCTCATAATGGGTTCCTAGATCCAGACCCCCCTGCCCAACGACACACAGAGATGTGCCCTACTTCATCGTGGGTGAAAAATTTTGAATGCCTTCTCCTCAGAACCTACCGTCATGACGGCCCTAACTTCAGATCCTCTACCCGTGAAGAAGAGATCTTCACTTGCAAGGCTGTCCAGGGCAAAGGCGGGTGGTGGAGAACACCTTTGCATCCTGGCCAACAGGATGCCATGGTACTATCTCACCACCATGCAGAATCGCCCACAGACCGTGAGGAGGATCGTGGAAGCTTGCTGCATCATGCACAATCTCTTGCGCACAGGACCGCTACTCAGTGGTTTGCAGAACAGGCTCGGGACCTCCAACAAAGGCAATGGGGACGTGAGGTTTTGGTGAATGGAGGCAAGGTGAACCCTGAAAATTTAGACACTGTTGGATGTGCAGGCCCAACAGAGCTTTCACGTGAAGGGAAGAAGCAAGCCCAACATGCACACTGAATACACTGTGCAGACTCCCCAGCTGGAGCAGTGGAGTGGCAAGACAGGAATGATAGATGCTTAATGGATGCTTCCTTCAGCCTGTCTCATCACACTGGATGAGATTCGGCATGTATGTTTGAGTGGCCTACAATGAACAGGGCATTTACAAAAAGAGTTGTTTATGTGAAATGTGTGGATCACTGATTACATTGTTATTGGTAATAAAGGGCCAAAGGTGTGGCACCTGGGAGGGTGACGCATTTAACAGTCCCACTATGCTGCACTGGAGTTTATCTATCCCACAGCTATTACCCATCTAAAAGTACCCTGCCCATCCCACAGCTATTACCCATCCCACAGATATACCTGCCATGAACCAAAGGGTATCCCCTGCCCATACCACAGCTATTACCCATTGCAACAGGTATCCCTGCCCAACACCACTGCTATCTTAATGCATCCCACAGGCATGCATTTCTAAAAAAGTTTCCAACCAAGACTTTATTGACTAAAAATAAATGAAGCAAGTGTGTTCAACAAAGATAATTCTTTATTAATAACAAACATGTAAAAGCAAAATGACCCAAGTGTCTCCAGCCAAAGATAAAGTCCATAAGGTACAACCGCAGTCCTCTGGCCACTCTTCTCAGTCACTCTGAGGCGTACCCATAGTCTCAGGGGTGAAGGGTCCCAGGTGCTTGTGGAAGGTGGCTGCTGCTGGAGGGCTGGTCTGAGGTCCATCTGGGGTGCCTGGCCCCGAGACAACAGGGGACGGTGTGTGGAGGAAAGCTCTCGTAGAGCTGGCTCAGTCCTGTGATGTTGAGGCCCCTTCCTCCCAGGACATGGATGTCAGTCCAAGACCGATGACAGATGTTCTGAGGTCCAGCATTCCGGGGCTTGCTGTGGATGGAGAAAGAGAGTGTAGTGGGGCTGTCTGGTCTTCAGGTGAGCGAGGTGAGTGAGGTGAGGCATGGGTGGCATCTGTGCATGGGTGAATCTGTGGCATGAGTGCATCAAGTGGCCATCCGGTGGCATCGGTGGTGTTCGATGTACCTGTGCCTGGCTGGGAAAGGGCTGCCTGTCTGCTGGAGTTTCTGTAGCCGATCCTTTGGGTATGTGAGGGCCTGTGATAAGCCTTTGGAAGGGCAAGTGACATCACCTGGGGGTGGAGGAGCAGACCTGAATTTGTGGGAGCAGGTTTAGCTGGGTCTGGTGGGTTGTGAAAGAAAGACATTGATCACTGTCCTGTGATCACCTTTTGGTATTGTGATTCAGACATGTCCATAGGGTCTGGTTGACGGTAGGGTGAGGAAGGGTTCTGTTAGAGAAATGGTATGTTCAGTGTGTACCAGCTGAGAGAGGAGATCTACGCTGCTTCTGATGGTGTCCCTGAATCTCCAGCGGGACAGTGGTGTCTCTGTCCCCTCTGGGTCTGGTCTCCTTTCCTTCCTTTTTGGGGCCTGCCCCCCCTTTTTTTTTGTGGAGGTGGAGCTGGGGGTGGATGTGGGTTGGTCTTCTGGTGAAGTGCCCTCTTCCTTGCTCCCACTGCCATCAAGGGGGTCCTCCATGCACTTGCATGGGGAGTGCAGCTGTCGGGGGGGTCTCCATCGTGGGGCGCCCAAAAGATACCTGCCTGGACACCAGGAGGCTGACTCTTTGGCCATGAAGAGGACTGGCTGTCTGCGGGCTGCTGAGAGAGAGGGTTGTCAGAAGGGCTGCTCCTCGGTGGCGGATCTCACCCTCTAAGAAGCTGCACTTGCATCTGTAGGTCTCAGACCGTCGGTGAGAGCTTGAACCGGCAGGCCTGGCCCAGACTTCTTGAGGTGCAGCTTTCCCGTACCAGGTGTGGCATGTGTCATTCC